>CAXARG010000009.1:0-50642 GCA_963971235.1 Cryptus armator
GGCATGGAATGGCATGGAATGGCATGGAATGGCATGGAATGGCATGGAATGGCATGGAATGGCATGGAATGGCATGGAATGGCATGGAATGGCATGGAATGGCATGGAATGGCATGGAATGGCATGGAATGGCATGGAATGGCATGGAATGGCATGGAATGGCATGGAATGGCATGGAATGGCATGGAATGGCATGGAATGGCATGGAATGGCATGGAATGGCATGGAATGGCATGGAATGGCATGGAATGGCATGGAATGGCATGGAATGGCATGGAATGGCATGGAATGGCATGGAATGGCATGGAATGGCATGGAATGGCATGGAATGGCATGGAATGGCACGGAATGGCATGGAATGGCACGGAATGGCATGGAATGGCACGGCATGGCACGGCATGGCACGGCATGGCACGGCATGGCACGGCATGGCACGGCATGGCACGGCATGGCACGGCATGGCACGGCATGGCACGGCATGGCACCGGCATGGCACGGCATGGCACCGGCATGGCACCGGCATGGCACGGCATGGCACCGGCATGGCACGGCATGGCACCGGCATGGCACGGCATGGCACCGGCATGGCACGGCATGGCACCGTCATGGCACGGCATGGCACCGGCATGGCACGGCATGGCACCGGCATGGCACGGCATGGCACCGGCATGGCACGGCATGGCACCGGCATGGCACGGCATGGCACCGGCATGGCACGGCATGGCACCGGCATGGCACGGCATGGCACCGGCATGGCACGGCATGGCACCGGCATGGCACGGCATGGCACCGGCATGGCACCGGCATGGCACGGCATGGCACCGGCATGGCACGGCATGGCACCGGCATGGCACGGCATGGCACCGGCATGGCACGGCATGGCACCGGCATGGCACGGCATGGCACCGGCATGGCACGGCATGGCACGGCATGGCACGGCATGGCACGGCATGGCACGGCATGGCACGGCATGGCACGGCATGGCACGGCATGGCACGGCATGGCACGGCATGGCACGGCATGGCACGGCATGGCACGGCATGGCACGGCATGGCACGGCATGGCACGGCATGGCACGGCATGGCACGGCATGGCACGGCATGGCACGGCATGGCACGGCATGGCACCGGCATGGCACGGCATGGCACCGGCATGGCACGGCATGGCACCGGCATGGCACGGCATGGCACCGGCATGGCACGGCATGGCACCGGCATGGCACCGGCATGGCACGGCATGGCACCGGCATGGCACCGGCATGGCACGGCATGGCACCGGCATGGCACGGCATGGCACCGGCATGGCACGGCATGGCACCGGCATGGCACGGCATGGCACCGGCATGGCACGGCATGGCACCGGCATGGCACGGCATGGCACCGGCATGGCACGGCATGGCACCGGCATGGCACGGCATGGCACCGGCATGGCACGGCATGGCACCGGCATGGCACGGCATGGCACCGGCATGGCACGGCATGGCACCGGCATGGCACGGCATGGCACCGGCATGGCACGGCATGGCACCGGCATGGCACCGGCATGGCACCGGCATGGCACCGGCATGGCACGGCATGGCACCGGCATGGCACGGCATGGCACCGGCATGGCACGGCATGGCACCGGCATGGCACGGCATGGCACCGGCATGGCACGGCATGGCACCGGCATGGCACGGCATGGCACCGGCATGGCACGGCATGGAATGGCATGGCACGGCATGGAATGGCATGGAATGGCATGGAATGGCATGGAATGGCATGGAATGGCATGGAATGGCATGGAATGGCATGGAATGGCATGGAATGGCATGGAATGGCATGGAATGGCATGGAATGGCATGGAATGGCATGGAATGGCATGGAATGGCATGGAATGGCATGGAATGGCATGGAATGGCATGGAATGGCATGGAATGGCATGGAATGGCATGGAATGGCATGGAATGGCATGGAATGGCATGGAATGGCATGGAATGGCATGGAATGGCATGGAATGGCATGGAATGGCATGGAATGGCATGGAATGGCATGGAATGGCATGGAATGGCATGGAATGGCATGGAATGGCATGGAATGGCATGGAATGGCATGGAATGGCATGGAATGGCATGGAATGGCATGGAATGGCATGGAATGGCATGGAATGGCATGGAATGGCATGGAATGGCATGGAATGGCATGGAATGGCATGGAATGGCATGGAATGGCATGGAATGGCATGGAATGGCATGGAATGGCATGGAATGGCATGGAATGGCATGGAATGGCATGGAATGGCATGGCACCGGCATGGAATGGCATGGCACCGGCATGGAACGGCATGGCACCGGCATGGCACGGCATGGCACCGGCATGGCACGGCATGGCACGGCATGGCACGGCATGGCACGGCATGGCACGGCATGGCACGGCATGGCACGGCATGGCACCGGCATGGCACCGGCATGGCACCGGCATGGCACCGGCATGGCACCGGCATGGCACCGGCATGGCACGGCATGGCACCGGCATGGCACGGCATGGCACCGGCATGGCACGGCATGGCACCGGCATGGCACGGCATGGCACCGGCATGGCACGGCATGGCACCGGCATGGCACGGCATGGCACCGGCATGGCACGGCATGGCACCGGCATGGCACGGCATGGCACCGGCATGGCACGGCATGGCACCGGCATGGCACCGGCATGGCACCGGCATGGCACCGGCATGGCACGGCATGGCACCGGCATGGCACGGCATGGCACCGGCATGGCACCGGCATGGCACCGGCATGGCACCGGCATGGCACGGCATGGCACCGGCATGGCACCGGCATGGAATGGCATGGAATGGCATGGAATGGCATGGAATGGCATGGAATGGCATGGAATGGCATGGAATGGCATGGAATGGCATGGCACGGCATGGAATGGCATGGCACGGCATGGAACGGCATGGAATGGCATGGAATGGCATGGAATGGCATGGAATGGCATGGAATGGCATGGAATGGCATGGAATGGCATGGAATGGCATGGAATGGCATGGAATGGCATGGAATGGCATGGAATGGCATGGAATGGCATGGAATGGCATGGAATGGCATGGAATGGCATGGAATGGCATGGAATGGCATGGAATGGCATGGAATGGCATGGAATGGCATGGAATGGCATGGAATGGCATGGAATGGCATGGAATGGCATGGAATGGCATGGAATGGCATGGAATGGCATGGAATGGCATGGAATGGCATGGAATGGCATGGAATGGCATGGAATGGCATGGAATGGCATGGAATGGCATGGAATGGCATGGAATGGCATGGAATGGCATGGAATGGCATGGAATGGCATGGAATGGCATGGAATGGCATGGAATGGCATGGAATGGCATGGAATGGCATGGAATGGCATGGAATGGCATGGAATGGCATGGAATGGCATGGAATGGCATGGAATGGCATGGAATGGCATGGAATGGCATGGAATGGCATGGAATGGCATGGAATGGCATGGAATGGCATGGAATGGCATGGAATGGCATGGAATGGCATGGAATGGCATGGAATGGCATGGAATGGCATGGAATGGCATGGAATGGCATGGAATGGCATGGAATGGCATGGAATGGCATGGAATGGCATGGAAAGGCATGGAATGGCATGGAATGGCATGGAATGGCATGGAATGGCACGGAATGGCATGGAATGGCACGGAATGGCATGGAATGGCACGGCATGGCACGGCATGGCACGGCATGGCACGGCATGGCACGGCATGGCACGGCATGGCACGGCATGGCACGGCATGGCACGGCATGGCACGGCATGGCACCGGCATGGCACGGCATGGCACCGGCATGGCACCGGCATGGCACGGCATGGCACCGGCATGGCACGGCATGGCACCGGCATGGCACGGCATGGCACCGTCATGGCACGGCATGGCACCGGCATGGCACGGCATGGCACCGGCATGGCACGGCATGGCACCGGCATGGCACCGGCATGGCACGGCATGGCACCGGCATGGCACGGCATGGCACCGGCATGGCACGGCATGGCACCGGCATGGCACGGCATGGCACCGGCATGGCACGGCATGGCACCGGCATGGCACGGCATGGCACCGGCATGGCACGGCATGGCACCGGCATGGCACGGCATGGCACCGGCATGGCACGGCATGGCACCGGCATGGCACGGCATGGCACCGGCATGGCACGGCATGGCACCGGCATGGCACGGCATGGCACCGGCATGGCACGGCATGGCACCGGCATGGCACGGCATGGCACGGCATGGCACGGCATGGCACGGCATGGCACGGCATGGCACGGCATGGCACGGCATGGCACGGCATGGCACGGCACGGCACGGCATGGCACGGCACGGCATGGCACGGCATGGCACGGCATGGCACGGCATGGCACGGCATGGCACCGGCATGGCACCGGCATGGCACGGCATGGCACCGGCATGGCACGGCATGGCACCGGCATGGCACGGCATGGCACCGGCATGGCACGGCATGGCACCGGCATGGCACGGCATGGCACCGGCATGGCACGGCATGGCACCGGCATGGCACCGGCATGGCACGGCATGGCACCGGCATGGCACCGGCATGGCACGGCATGGCACCGGCATGGCACGGCATGGCACCGGCATGGCACGGCATGGCACCGGCATGGCACGGCATGGCACCGGCATGGCACGGCATGGCACCGGCATGGCACCGGCATGGCACCGGCATGGCACCGGCATGGCACCGGCATGGCACCGGCATGGCACCGGCATGGCACCGGCATGGCACCGGCATGGCACCGGCATGGCACCGGCATGGCACCGGCATGGCACCGGCATGGCACCGGCATGGCACCGGCATGGCACCGGCATGGCACGGCATGGCACCGGCATGGCACGGCATGGCACCGGCATGGCACCGGCATGGCACCGGCATGGCACCGGCATGGCACCGGCATGGCACGGCATGGCACCGGCATGGCACGGCATGGCACCGGCATGGCACGGCATGGCACCGGCATGGCACGGCATGGCACCGGCATGGCACGGCATGGCACCGGCATGGCACGGCATGGAATGGCATGGCACGGCATGGAATGGCATGGAATGGCATGGAATGGCATGGAATGGCATGGCACCGGCATGGCACCGGCATGGCACGGCATGGCACCGGCATGGCACGGCATGGCACCGGCATGGCACGGCATGGAATGGCATGGAATGGCATGGAATGGCATGGAATAGCATGGAATGGCATGGAATGGCATGGAATGGCATGGAATGGCATGGAATGGCATGGAATGGCATGGAATGGCATGGAATGGCATGGAATGGCATGGAATGGCATGGAATGGCATGGAATGGCATGGAATGGCATGGAATGGCATGGAATGGCATGGAATGGCATGGAATGGCATGGAATGGCATGGAATGGCATGGAATGGCATGGAATGGCATGGAATGGCATGGAATGGCATGGAATGGCATGGAATGGCATGGAATGGCATGGAATGGCATGGAATGGCATGGAATGGCATGGAATGGCATGGAATGGCATGGAATGGCATGGAATGGCATGGAATGGCATGGAATGGCATGGAATGGCATGGAATGGCATGGAATGGCATGGAATGGCATGGAATGGCATGGAATGGCATGGAATGGCATGGAATGGCATGGAATGGCATGGAATGGCATGGAATGGCATGGAACGGCATGGAATGGCATGGAACGGCATGGAATGGCATGGCACCGGCATGGCACGGCATGGAATGGCATGGAATGGCATGGAATGGCATGGAATGGCATGGAATGGCATGGAATGGCATGGAATGGCATGGAATGGCATGGAATGGCATGGAATGGCATGGAATGGCATGGAATGGCATGGAATGGCATGGAATGGCATGGAATGGCATGGAATGGCATGGAATGGCATGGAATGGCATGGAAAGGCATGGAATGGCATGGAATGGCACGGAATGGCATGGAATGGCACGGAATGGCACGGAATGGCACGGAATGGCACGGAATGGCACGGCATGGCACGGCATGGCACGGCATGGCACGGCATGGCACGGCATGGCACGGCATGGCACGGCATGGCACGGCATGGCACGGCATGGCACGGCATGGCACCGGCATGGCACGGCATGGCACCGGCATGGCACCGGCATGGCACGGCATGGCACCGGCATGGCACGGCATGGCACCGGCATGGCACGGCATGGCACCGTCATGGCACGGCATGGCACCGGCATGGCACGGCATGGCACCGGCATGGCACGGCATGGCACCGGCATGGCACGGCATGGCACCGGCATGGCACGGCATGGCACCGGCATGGCACGGCATGGCACCGGCATGGCACGGCATGGCACCGGCATGGCACGGCATGGCACCGGCATGGCACGGCATGGCACCGGCATGGCACGGCATGGCACCGGCATGGCACGGCATGGCACCGGCATGGCACGGCATGGCACCGGCATGGCACGGCATGGCACCGGCATGGCACGGCATGGCACCGGCATGGCACGGCATGGCACGGCATGGCACGGCATGGCACGGCATGGCACGGCATGGCACGGCATGGCACGGCATGGCACGGCATGGCACGGCATGGCACGGCATGGCACGGCATGGCACGGCATGGCACGGCATGGCACGGCATGGCACGGCATGGCACCGGCATGGCACCGGCATGGCACGGCATGGCACCGGCATGGCACGGCATGGCACCGGCATGGCACGGCATGGCACCGGCATGGCACGGCATGGCACCGGCATGGCACGGCATGGCACCGGCATGGCACGGCATGGCACCGGCATGGCACGGCATGGCACCGGCATGGCACCGGCATGGCACGGCATGGCACCGGCATGGCACCGGCATGGCACGGCATGGCACCGGCATGGCACGGCATGGCACCGGCATGGCACGGCATGGCACCGGCATGGCACGGCATGGCACCGGCATGGCACGGCATGGCACCGGCATGGCACCGGCATGGCACCGGCATGGCACCGGCATGGCACGGCATGGCACCGGCATGGCACGGCATGGAATGGCATGGCACGGCATGGAATGGCATGGAATGGCATGGAATGGCATGGAATGGCATGGCACCGGCATGGCACCGGCATGGCACGGCATGGCACCGGCATGGCACGGCATGGAATGGCATGGCACCGGCATGGCACGGCATGGAATGGCATGGCACGGCATGGAATGGCATGGAATAGCATGGAATGGCATGGAATGGCATGGAATGGCATGGAATGGCATGGAATGGCATGGAATGGCATGGAATGGCATGGAATGGCATGGAATGGCATGGAATGGCATGGAATGGCATGGAATGGCATGGAATGGCATGGAATGGCATGGAATGGCATGGAATGGCATGGAATGGCATGGAATGGCATGGAATGGCATGGAATGGCATGGAATGGCATGGAATGGCATGGAATGGCATGGAATGGCATGGAATGGCATGGAATGGCATGGAATGGCATGGAATGGCATGGAATGGCATGGAATGGCATGGAATGGCATGGAATGGCATGGAATGGCATGGAATGGCATGGAATGGCATGGAATGGCATGGAATGGCATGGAATGGCATGGAATGGCATGGAATGGCATGGAATGGCATGGAATGGCATGGAATGGCATGGAATGGCATGGAATGGCATGGAATGGCATGGAATGGCATGGAATGGCATGGAATGGCATGGAATGGCATGGAATGGCATGGAATGGCATGGAATGGCATGGAATGGCATGGAATGGCATGGCACCGGCATGGAATGGCATGGCACCGGCATGGAACGGCATGGCACCGGCATGGCACGGCATGGCACGGCATGGCACCGGCATGGCACCGGCATGGCACGGCATGGCACCGGCATGGCACGGCATGGCACCGGCATGGCACCGGCATGGCACCGGCATGGCACCGGCATGGCACCGGCATGGCACGGCATGGCACCGGCATGGCACGGCATGGCACCGGCATGGCACGGCATGGCACCGGCATGGCACGGCATGGCACCGGCATGGCACGGCATGGCACCGGCATGGCACGGCATGGCACCGGCATGGCACGGCATGGCACCGGCATGGCACGGCATGGCACCGGCATGGCACGGCATGGCACCGGCATGGCACGGCATGGCACCGGCATGGCACGGCATGGCACCGGCATGGCACGGCATGGCACCGGCATGGCACCGGCATGGCACCGGCATGGCACCGGCATGGCACGGCATGGCACCGGCATGGCACGGCATGGCACCGGCATGGCACCGGCATGGCACCGGCATGGCACCGGCATGGCACGGCATGGCACCGGCATGGCACGGCATGGCACCGGCATGGAATGGCATGGAATGGCATGGAATGGCATGGAATGGCATGGAATGGCATGGAATGGCATGGAATGGCATGGAATGGCATGGAATGGCATGGAATGGCATGGAATGGCATGGAATGGCATGGAATGGCATGGAATGGCATGGAATGGCATGGAATGGCATGGAATGGCATGGAATGGCATGGAATGGCATGGAATGGCATGGAATGGCATGGAATGGCATGGAATGGCATGGAATGGCATGGAATGGCATGGAATGGCATGGAATGGCATGGAATGGCATGGAATGGCATGGAATGGCATGGAATGGCATGGAATGGCATGGAATGGCATGGAATGGCATGGAATGGCATGGAATGGCATGGAATGGCATGGAATGGCATGGAATGGCATGGAATGGCATGGAATGGCATGGAATGGCATGGAATGGCATGGCACCGGCATGGAATGGCATGGCACCGGCATGGAATGGCATGGCACCGGCATGGCACGGCATGGCACCGGCATGGCACGGCATGGCACCGGCATGGCACGGCATGGCACCGGCATGGCACGGCATGGCACGGCATGGCACCGGCATGGCACCGGCATGGCACCGGCATGGCACCGGCATGGCACGGCATGGCACCGGCATGGCACGGCATGGCACCGGCATGGCACGGCATGGCACCGGCATGGCACGGCATGGCACCGGCATGGCACGGCATGGCACCGGCATGGCACGGCATGGCACCGGCATGGCACGGCATGGCACCGGCATGGCACGGCATGGCACCGGCATGGCACGGCATGGCACCGGCATGGCACCGGCATGGCACGGCATGGCACCGGCATGGCACGGCATGGCACCGGCATGGCACGGCATGGCACCGTCATGGCACGGCATGGCACCGGCATGGCACGGCATGGCACCGGCATGGCACGGCATGGCACCGGCATGGCACGGCATGGCACCGGCATGGCACGGCATGGCACCGGCATGGCACGGCATGGCACCGGCATGGCACGGCATGGCACCGGCATGGCACGGCATGGCACCGGCATGGCACGGCATGGCACCGGCATGGCACGGCATGGCACCGGCATGGCACGGCATGGCACCGGCATGGCACGGCATGGCACCGGCATGGCACGGCATGGCACCGGCATGGCACCGGCATGGCACGGCATGGCACCGGCATGGCACGGCATGGCACCGGCATGGCACGGCATGGCACCGTCATGGCACGGCATGGCACCGGCATGGCACGGCATGGCACCGGCATGGCACGGCATGGCACCGGCATGGCACGGCATGGCACCGGCATGGCACGGCATGGCACCGGCATGGCACGGCATGGCACCGGCATGGCACGGCATGGCACCGGCATGGCACGGCATGGCACCGGCATGGCACGGCATGGCACCGGCATGGCACGGCATGGCACCGGCATGGCACGGCATGGCACCGGCATGGCACGGCATGGCACCGGCATGGCACGGCATGGCACCGGCATGGCACGGCATGGCACGGCATGGCACGGCATGGCCCGGCATGGCACGGCATGGCACGGCATGGCACGGCATGGCACGGCATGGCACGGCATGGCACGGCATGGCACGGCATGGCACGGCATGGCACGGCATGGCACGGCATGGCACCGGCATGGCACGGCATGGCACCGGCATGGCACGGCATGGCGCCGGCATGGCACCGGCATGGCACCGGCATGGCACCGGCATGGCACGGCATGGCACCGGCATGGCACGGCATGGCACCGGCATGGCACCGGCATGGCACGGCATGGCACCGGCATGGCACGGCATGGCACCGGCATGGCACGGCATGGCACCGGCATGGCACCGGCATGGCACGGCATGGCACCGGCATGGCACCGGCATGGCACGGCATGGCACCGGCATGGCACGGCATGGCACCGGCATGGCACGGCATGGCACCGGCATGGCACGGCATGGCACCGGCATGGCACGGCATGGCACCGGCATGGCACGGCATGGCACCGGCATGGCACGGCATGGCACCGGCATGGCACGGCATGGCACCGGCATGGCACGGCATGGCACCGGCATGGCACGGCATGGCACCGGCATGGCACGGCATGGCACCGGCATGGCACGGCATGGCACCGGCATGGCACGGCATGGCACCGGCATGGCACGGCATGGCACCGGCATGGCACGGCATGGCACCGGCATGGCACCGGCATGGCACCGGCATGGCACCGGCATGGCACCGGCATGGCACCGGCATGGCACCGGCATGGCACGGCATGGAACCGGCATGGCACGGCATGGCACCGGCATGGCACCGGCATGGCACCGGCATGGCACCGGCATGGCACGGCATGGCACCGGCATGGCACGGCATGGCACCGGCATGGCACGGCATGGCACCGGCATGGCACGGCATGGCACCGGCATGGCACGGCATGGCACCGGCATGGCACGGCATGGCACCGGCATGGCACGGCATGGCACGGCATGGAATGGCATGGAATGGCATGGAATGGCATGGAATGGCATGGAATGGCATGGCACGGCATGGAATGGCATGGCACGGCATGGAACGGCATGGAATGGCATGGAATGGCATGGAATGGCATGGAATGGCATGGAATGGCATGGAATGGCATGGAATGGCATGGAATGGCATGGAATGGCATGGAATGGCATGGAATGGCATGGAATGGCATGGAATGGCATGGAATGGCATGGAATGGCATGGAATGGCATGGAATGGCATGGAATGGCATGGAATGGCATGGAATGGCATGGAATGGCATGGAATGGCATGGAATGGCATGGAATGGCATGGAATGGCATGGAATGGCATGGAATGGCATGGAATGGCATGGAATGGCATGGAATGGCATGGAATGGCATGGAATGGCATGGAATGGCATGGAATGGCATGGAATGGCATGGAATGGCATGGAATGGCATGGAATGGCATGGAATGGCATGGAATGGCATGGAATGGCATGGAATGGCATGGAATGGCATGGAATGGCATGGAATGGCATGGAATGGCATGGAATGGCATGGAATGGCATGGAATGGCATGGAATGGCATGGAATGGCATGGAATGGCATGGAATGGCATGGAATGGCATGGAATGGCATGGAATGGCATGGAATGGCATGGAATGGCATGGAATGGCATGGAATGGCATGGAATGGCATGGAATGGCATGGAATGGCATGGAATGGCATGGAATGGCATGGAATGGCATGGAATGGCATGGAATGGCATGGAATGGCATGGAATGGCATGGAATGGCATGGAATGGCATGGAATGGCATGGAATGGCATGGAATGGCATGGAATGGCATGGAATGGCATGGAATGGCATGGAAAGGCATGGAATGGCATGGAATGGCATGGAATGGCATGGAATGGCATGGAATGGCATGGAATGGCATGGAATGGCATGGAATGGCACGGAATGGCATGGAATGGCACGGCATGGCACGGCATGGCACGGCATGGCACGGCATGGCACGGCATGGCACGGCATGGCACGGCATGGCACGGCATGGCACGGCATGGCACCGGCATGGCACGGCATGGCACCGGCATGGCACGGCATGGCACCGGCATGGCACGGCATGGCACCGGCATGGCACGGCATGGCACCGGCATGGCACGGCATGGCACCGGCATGGCACGGCATGGCACCGGCATGGCACGGCATGGCACCGGCATGGCACGGCATGGCACCGGCATGGCACGGCATGGCACCGGCATGGCACGGCATGGCACCGGCATGGCACCGGCATGGCACCGGCATGGCACCGGCATGGCACGGCATGGCACCGGCATGGCACGGCATGGCACCGGCATGGCACCGGCATGGCACCGGCATGGCACCGGCATGGCACGGCATGGCACCGGCATGGCACGGCATGGCACCGGCATGGAATGGCATGGAATGGCATGGAATGGCATGGAATGGCATGGAATGGCATGGAATGGCATGGAATGGCATGGAATGGCATGGAATGGCATGGCACGGCATGGAATGGCATGGCACGGCATGGAACGGCATGGAATGGCATGGAATGGCATGGAATGGCATGGAATGGCATGGAATGGCATGGAATGGCATGGAATGGCATGGAATGGCATGGAATGGCATGGAATGGCATGGAATGGCATGGAATGGCATGGAATGGCATGGAATGGCATGGAATGGCATGGAATGGCATGGAATGGCATGGAATGGCATGGAATGGCATGGAATGGCATGGAATGGCATGGAATGGCATGGAATGGCATGGAATGGCATGGAATGGCATGGAATGGCATGGAATGGCATGGAATGGCATGGAATGGCATGGAATGGCATGGAATGGCATGGAATGGCATGGAATGGCATGGAATGGCATGGAATGGCATGGAATGGCATGGAATGGCATGGAATGGCATGGAATGGCATGGAATGGCATGGAATGGCATGGAATGGCATGGAATGGCATGGAATGGCATGGAATGGCATGGAATGGCATGGAATGGCATGGAATGGCATGGAATGGCATGGAATGGCATGGAATGGCATGGAATGGCATGGAATGGCATGGAATGGCATGGAATGGCATGGAATGGCATGGAATGGCATGGAATGGCATGGAATGGCATGGAATGGCATGGAATGGCATGGAATGGCATGGAATGGCATGGAATGGCATGGAATGGCATGGAATGGCATGGAATGGCATGGAATGGCATGGAATGGCATGGAATGGCATGGAATGGCATGGAAAGGCATGGAATGGCATGGAATGGCATGGAATGGCATGGAATGGCATGGAATGGCATGGAATGGCACGGAATGGCATGGAATGGCACGGCATGGCACGGCATGGCACGGCATGGCACGGCATGGCACGGCATGGCACGGCATGGCACGGCATGGCACGGCATGGCACGGCATGGCACCGGCATGGCACGGCATGGCACCGGCATGGCACCGGCATGGCACGGCATGGCACCGGCATGGCACGGCATGGCACCGGCATGGCACGGCATGGCACCGTCATGGCACGGCATGGCACCGGCATGGCACGGCATGGCACCGGCATGGCACGGCATGGCACCGGCATGGCACCGGCATGGCACGGCATGGCACCGGCATGGCACGGCATGGCACCGGCATGGCACGGCATGGCACCGGCATGGCACGGCATGGCACCGGCATGGCACGGCATGGCACCGGCATGGCACGGCATGGCACCGGCATGGCACGGCATGGCACCGGCATGGCACGGCATGGCACCGGCATGGCACGGCATGGCACCGGCATGGCACGGCATGGCACCGGCATGGCACGGCATGGCACCGGCATGGCACGGCATGGCACCGGCATGGCACGGCATGGCACGGCATGGCACGGCATGGCACGGCATGGCACGGCATGGCACGGCATGGCACGGCATGGCACGGCATGGCACGGCATGGCACGGCATGGCACGGCATGGCACGGCATGGCACGGCATGGCACGGCATGGCACGGCATGGCACGGCATGGCACGGCATGGCACGGCATGGCACCGGCATGGCACCGGCATGGCACGGCATGGCACCGGCATGGCACGGCATGGCACCGGCATGGCACGGCATGGCACCGGCATGGCACGGCATGGCACCGGCATGGCACGGCATGGCACCGGCATGGCACGGCATGGCACCGGCATGGCACGGCATGGCACCGGCATGGCACCGGCATGGCACGGCATGGCACCGGCATGGCACCGGCATGGCACGGCATGGCACCGGCATGGCACGGCATGGCACCGGCATGGCACGGCATGGCACCGGCATGGCACGGCATGGCACCGGCATGGCACGGCATGGCACCGGCATGGCACCGGCATGGCACCGGCATGGCACCGGCATGGCACCGGCATGGCACCGGCATGGCACCGGCATGGCACCGGCATGGCACCGGCATGGCACCGGCATGGCACCGGCATGGCACCGGCATGGCACCGGCATGGCACCGGCATGGCACGGCATGGCACCGGCATGGCACGGCATGGCACCGGCATGGCACCGGCATGGCACCGGCATGGCACCGGCATGGCACCGGCATGGCACGGCATGGCACCGGCATGGCACGGCATGGCACCGGCATGGCACGGCATGGCACCGGCATGGCACGGCATGGCACCGGCATGGCACGGCATGGCACCGGCATGGCACGGCATGGAATGGCATGGCACGGCATGGAATGGCATGGAATGGCATGGAATGGCATGGAATGGCATGGCACCGGCATGGCACCGGCATGGCACGGCATGGCACCGGCATGGCACGGCATGGCACCGGCATGGCACGGCATGGAATGGCATGGAATGGCATGGAATGGCATGGAATAGCATGGAATGGCATGGAATGGCATGGAATGGCATGGAATGGCATGGAATGGCATGGAATGGCATGGAATGGCATGGAATGGCATGGAATGGCATGGAATGGCATGGAATGGCATGGAATGGCATGGAATGGCATGGAATGGCATGGAATGGCATGGAATGGCATGGAATGGCATGGAATGGCATGGAACGGCATGGAATGGCATGGAACGGCATGGAATGGCATGGAATGGCATGGAATGGCATGGAATGGCATGGAATGGCATGGAATGGCATGGAATGGCATGGAATGGCATGGAATGGCATGGAATGGCATGGAATGGCATGGAATGGCATGGAATGGCATGGAATGGCATGGAATGGCATGGAATGGCATGGAATGGCATGGAATGGCATGGAATGGCATGGAATGGCATGGAATGGCATGGAATGGCATGGAATGGCATGGAATGGCATGGAATGGCATGGAATGGCATGGAATGGCATGGAATGGCATGGAACGGCATGGAATGGCATGGAACGGCATGGAATGGCATGGAACGGCATGGAATGGCATGGCACCGGCATGGCACGGCATGGAATGGCATGGAATGGCATGGAATGGCATGGAATGGCATGGAATGGCATGGAATGGCATGGAATGGCATGGAATGGCATGGAATGGCATGGAATGGCATGGAATGGCATGGAATGGCATGGAATGGCATGGAATGGCATGGAATGGCATGGAATGGCATGGAATGGCATGGAATGGCATGGAATGGCATGGAAAGGCATGGAATGGCATGGAATGGCATGGAATGGCATGGAATGGCATGGAATGGCATGGAATGGCACGGAATGGCATGGAATGGCACGGAATGGCATGGAATGGCACGGCATGGCACGGCATGGCACGGCATGGCACGGCATGGCACGGCATGGCACGGCATGGCACGGCATGGCACCGGCATGGCACGGCATGGCACCGGCATGGCACCGGCATGGCACGGCATGGCACCGGCATGGCACGGCATGGCACCGGCATGGCACGGCATGGCACCGTCATGGCACGGCATGGCACCGGCATGGCACGGCATGGCACCGGCATGGCACGGCATGGCACCGGCATGGCACGGCATGGCACCGGCATGGCACGGCATGGCACCGGCATGGCACGGCATGGCACCGGCATGGCACGGCATGGCACCGGCATGGCACGGCATGGCACCGGCATGGCACGGCATGGCACCGGCATGGCACGGCATGGCACCGGCATGGCACGGCATGGCACCGGCATGGCACGGCATGGCACCGGCATGGCACGGCATGGCACCGGCATGGCACGGCATGGCACCGGCATGGCACGGCATGGCACCGGCATGGCACGGCATGGCACCGGCATGGCACGGCATGGCACGGCATGGCACGGCATGGCACGGCATGGCACGGCATGGCACGGCATGGCACGGCATGGCACGGCATGGCACGGCATGGCACGGCATGGCACGGCATGGCACGGCATGGCACGGCATGGCACGGCATGGCACGGCATGGCACGGCATGGCACGGCATGGCACGGCATGGCACGGCATGGCACCGGCATGGCACCGGCATGGCACGGCATGGCACCGGCATGGCACGGCATGGCACCGGCATGGCACGGCATGGCACCGGCATGGCACGGCATGGCACCGGCATGGCACGGCATGGCACCGGCATGGCACGGCATGGCACCGGCATGGCACGGCATGGCACCGGCATGGCACGGCATGGCACCGGCATGGCACCGGCATGGCACGGCATGGCACCGGCATGGCACCGGCATGGCACGGCATGGCACCGGCATGGCACGGCATGGCACCGGCATGGCACGGCATGGCACCGGCATGGCACGGCATGGCACCGGCATGGCACGGCATGGCACCGGCATGGCACCGGCATGGCACCGGCATGGCACCGGCATGGCACCGGCATGGCACCGGCATGGCACCGGCATGGCACCGGCATGGCACCGGCATGGCACCGGCATGGCACCGGCATGGCACCGGCATGGCACCGGCATGGCACGGCATGGCACCGGCATGGCACGGCATGGCACCGGCATGGCACCGGCATGGCACCGGCATGGCACCGGCATGGCACCGGCATGGCACGGCATGGCACCGGCATGGCACGGCATGGCACCGGCATGGCACGGCATGGCACCGGCATGGCACGGCATGGCACCGGCATGGCACGGCATGGCACCGGCATGGCACGGCATGGAATGGCATGGCACGGCATGGAATGGCATGGAATGGCATGGAATGGCATGGAATGGCATGGCACCGGCATGGCACCGGCATGGCACGGCATGGCACCGGCATGGCACGGCATGGAATGGCATGGCACGGCATGGAATGGCATGGAATAGCATGGAATGGCATGGAATGGCATGGAATGGCATGGAATGGCATGGAATGGCATGGAATGGCATGGAATGGCATGGAATGGCATGGAATGGCATGGAATGGCATGGAATGGCATGGAATGGCATGGAATGGCATGGAATGGCATGGAATGGCATGGAATGGCATGGAATGGCATGGAATGGCATGGAATGGCATGGAATGGCATGGAATGGCATGGAATGGCATGGAATGGCATGGAATGGCATGGAATGGCATGGAATGGCATGGAATGGCATGGAATGGCATGGAATGGCATGGAATGGCATGGAATGGCATGGAATGGCATGGAATGGCATGGAATGGCATGGAATGGCATGGAATGGCATGGAATGGCATGGAATGGCATGGAATGGCATGGAATGGCATGGAATGGCATGGAATGGCATGGAACGGCATGGAATGGCATGGAACGGCATGGAATGGCATGGCACCGGCATGGCACGGCATGGAATGGCATGGAATGGCATGGAATGGCATGGAATGGCATGGAATGGCATGGAATGGCATGGAATGGCATGGAATGGCATGGAATGGCATGGAATGGCATGGAATGGCATGGAATGGCATGGAATGGCATGGAATGGCATGGAATGGCATGGAATGGCATGGAATGGCATGGAATGGCATGGAATGGCATGGAATGGCATGGAATGGCATGGAATGGCATGGAATGGCATGGAATGGCATGGAATGGCATGGAATGGCATGGAATGGCATGGAATGGCATGGAATGGCATGGAATGGCATGGAATGGCATGGAATGGCATGGAATGGCATGGAATGGCATGGAATGGCATGGAATGGCATGGAATGGCATGGAATGGCATGGAATGGCATGGAATGGCATGGAATGGCATGGAATGGCATGGAATGGCATGGAATGGCATGGAATGGCATGGAATGGCATGGAATGGCATGGCACCGGCATGGAATGGCATGGCACCGGCATGGAATGGCATGGCACCGGCATGGCACGACATGGCACCGGCATGGCACGGCATGGCACCGGCATGGCACGGCATGGCACGGCATGGCACCGGCATGGCACCGGCATGGCACCGGCATGGCACCGGCATGGCACGGCATGGCACCGGCATGGCACGGCATGGCACGGCATGGCACCGGCATGGCACGGCATGGCACCGGCATGGCACGGCATGGCACCGGCATGGCACGGCATGGCACCGGCATGGCACGGCATGGCACCGGCATGGCACGGCATGGCACCGGCATGGCACGGCATGGCACCGGCATGGCACGGCATGGCACCGGCATGGCACCGGCATGGCACGGCATGGCACCGGCATGGCACGGCATGGCACCGGCATGGCACCGTCATGGCACGGCATGGCACCGTCATGGCACGGCATGGCACCGGCATGGCACGGCATGGCACCGGCATGGCACGGCATGGCACCGGCATGGCACCGGCATGGCACCGGCATGGCACGGCATGGCACGGCATGGCACGGCATGGCACGGCATGGCACGGCATGGCACGGCATGGCACGGCATGGCACGGCATGGCACGGCATGGCACGGCATGGCACCGGCATGGCACGGCATGGCACCGGCATGGCACGGCATGGCACCGGCATGGCACCGGCATGGCACGGCATGGCACCGGCATGGCACGGCATGGCACGGCATGGAATGGCATGGCACGGCATGGAATGGCATGGAATGGCATGGAATGGCATGGAATGGCATGGAATGGCATGGAATGGCATGGAATGGCATGGAATGGCATGGAATGGCATGGAATGGCATGGAATGGCATGGAATGGCATGGAATGGCATGGAATGGCATGGAATGGCATGGAATGGCATGGAATGGCATGGAATGGCATGGAATGGCATGGAATGGCATGGAATGGCATGGAATGGCATGGAATGGCATGGAATGGCATGGAATGGCATGGAATGGCATGGAATGGCATGGAATGGCATGGAATGGCATGGAATGGCATGGAATGGCATGGAATGGCATGGAATGGCATGGAATGGCATGGAATGGCATGGAATGGCATGGAATGGCATGGAATGGCATGGAATGGCATGGAATGGCATGGAATGGCATGGAATGGCATGGAATGGCATGGAATGGCATGGAATGGCATGGAATGGCATGGAATGGCATGGAATGGCATGGAATGGCATGGAATGGCATGGAATGGCATGGAATGGCATGGAATGGCATGGAATGGCATGGAATGGCATGGAATGGCATGGAATGGCATGGAATGGCATGGAATGGCATGGAATGGCATGGAATGGCATGGAATGGCATGGAATGGCATGGAATGGCATGGAATGGCATGGAATGGCATGGAATGGCATGGCACCGGCATGGAATGGCATGGCACCGGCATGGAATGGCATGGCACCGGCATGGAACGGCATGGCACCGGCATGGCACGGCATGGCACGGCATGGCACCGGCATGGCACCGGCATGGCACGGCATGGCACCGGCATGGCACGGCATGGCACCGGCATGGCACCGGCATGGCACCGGCATGGCACCGGCATGGCACCGGCATGGCACGGCATGGCACCGGCATGGCACGGCATGGCACCGGCATGGCACGGCATGGCACCGGCATGGCACGGCATGGCACCGGCATGGCACGGCATGGCACCGGCATGGCACGGCATGGCACCGGCATGGCACGGCATGGCACCGGCATGGCACGGCATGGCACCGGCATGGCACGGCATGGCACCGGCATGGCACGGCATGGCACCGGCATGGCACGGCATGGCACCGGCATGGCACGGCATGGCACCGGCATGGCACCGGCATGGCACCGGCATGGCACCGGCATGGCACGGCATGGCACCGGCATGGCACGGCATGGCACCGGCATGGCACCGGCATGGCACCGGCATGGCACCGGCATGGCACGGCATGGCACCGGCATGGCACGGCATGGCACCGGCATGGAATGGCATGGAATGGCATGGAATGGCATGGAATGGCATGGAATGGCATGGAATGGCATGGAATGGCATGGAATGGCATGGAATGGCATGGAATGGCATGGAATGGCATGGAATGGCATGGAATGGCATGGAATGGCATGGAATGGCATGGAATGGCATGGAATGGCATGGAATGGCATGGAATGGCATGGAATGGCATGGAATGGCATGGAATGGCATGGAATGGCATGGAATGGCATGGAATGGCATGGAATGGCATGGAATGGCATGGAATGGCATGGAATGGCATGGAATGGCATGGAATGGCATGGAATGGCATGGAATGGCATGGAATGGCATGGAATGGCATGGAATGGCATGGAATGGCATGGAATGGCATGGAATGGCATGGAATGGCATGGAATGGCATGGAATGGCATGGAATGGCATGGAATGGCATGGAATGGCATGGAATGGCATGGAATGGCATGGAATGGCATGGAATGGCATGGCACCGGCATGGAATGGCATGGCACCGGCATGGAATGGCATGGCACCGGCATGGCACGGCATGGCACCGGCATGGCACGGCATGGCACCGGCATGGCACGGCATGGCACCGGCATGGCACGGCATGGCACGGCATGGCACCGGCATGGCACCGGCATGGCACGGCATGGCACGGCATGGCACCGGCATGGCACCGGCATGGCACCGGCATGGCACCGGCATGGCACGGCATGGCACCGGCATGGCACGGCATGGCACCGGCATGGCACGGCATGGCACCGGCATGGCACGGCATGGCACCGGCATGGCACGGCATGGCACCGGCATGGCACGGCATGGCACCGGCATGGCACGGCATGGCACCGTCATGGCACGGCATGGCACCGGCATGGCACGGCATGGCACCGGCATGGCACGGCATGGCACCGGCATGGCACGGCATGGCACCGGCATGGCACGGCATGGCACCGGCATGGCACCGGCATGGCACGGCATGGCACCGGCATGGCACGGCATGGCACCGGCATGGCACGGCATGGCACCGTCATGGCACGGCATGGCACCGGCATGGCACGGCATGGCACCGGCATGGCACGGCATGGCACCGGCATGGCACGGCATGGCACCGGCATGGCACGGCATGGCACCGGCATGGCACGGCATGGCACCGGCATGGCACGGCATGGCACCGGCATGGCACGGCATGGCACCGGCATGGCACGGCATGGCACCGGCATGGCACGGCATGGCACCGGCATGGCACGGCATGGCACCGGCATGGCACGGCATGGCACGGCATGGCACGGCATGGCACGGCATGGCACGGCATGGCACGGCATGGCACGGCATGGCACGGCATGGCACGGCATGGCACGGCATGGCACGGCATGGCACGGCATGGCACGGCATGGCACGGCATGGCACGGCATGGCACGGCATGGCACGGCATGGCACCGGCATGGCACGGCATGGCACCGGCATGGCACGGCATGGCGCCGGCATGGCACCGGCATGGCACGGCATGGCACCGGCATGGCACGGCATGGCACCGGCATGGCACCGGCATGGCACGGCATGGCACCGGCATGGCACCGGCATGGCACGGCATGGCACCGGCATGGCACGGCATGGCACCGGCATGGCACGGCATGGCACCGGCATGGCACGGCATGGCACCGGCATGGCACGGCATGGCACCGGCATGGCACGGCATGGCACCGGCATGGCACGGCATGGCACCGGCATGGCACGGCATGGCACCGGCATGGCACGGCATGGCACCGGCATGGCACGGCATGGCACCGGCATGGCACGGCATGGCACCGGCATGGCACCGGCATGGCACGGCATGGCACCGGCATGGCACCGGCATGGCACCGGCATGGCACCGGCATGGCACCGGCATGGCACCGGCATGGCACCGGCATGGCACCGGCATGGCACCGGCATGGCACCGGCATGGCACCGGCATGGCACGGCATGGCACCGGCATGGCACGGCATGGCACCGGCATGGCACCGGCATGGCACCGGCATGGCACCGGCATGGCACCGGCATGGCACGGCATGGCACCGGCATGGCACGGCATGGCACCGGCATGGCACGGCATGGCACCGGCATGGCACGGCATGGCACCGGCATGGCACGGCATGGCACCGGCATGGCACGGCATGGCACCGGCATGGCACGGCATGGAATGGCATGGCACGGCATGGAATGGCATGGAATGGCATGGAATGGCATGGAATGGCATGGAATGGCATGGAATGGCATGGAATGGCATGGAATGGCATGGAATGGCATGGAATGGCATGGAATGGCATGGAATGGCATGGAATGGCATGGAATGGCATGGAATGGCATGGAATGGCATGGAATGGCATGGAATGGCATGGAATGGCATGGAATGGCATGGAATGGCATGGAATGGCATGGAATGGCATGGCACCGGCATGGCACGGCATGGCACCGGCATGGCACCGGCATGGCACGGCATGGCACCGGCATGGCACGGCATGGCACGGCATGGAATGGCATGGCACGGCATGGAATGGCATGGAATGGCATGGAATGGCATGGAATGGCATGGAATGGCATGGAATGGCATGGAATGGCATGGAATGGCATGGAATGGCATGGAATGGCATGGAATGGCATGGAATGGCATGGAATGGCATGGAATGGCATGGAATGGCATGGAATGGCATGGAATGGCATGGAATGGCATGGAATGGCATGGAATGGCATGGAATGGCATGGAATGGCATGGAATGGCATGGAATGGCATGGAATGGCATGGAATGGCATGGAATGGCATGGAATGGCATGGAATGGCATGGAATGGCATGGAATGGCATGGAATGGCATGGAATGGCATGGAATGGCATGGAATGGCATGGAATGGCATGGAATGGCATGGAATGGCATGGAATGGCATGGAATGGCATGGAATGGCATGGAATGGCATGGAATGGCATGGAATGGCATGGAATGGCATGGAATGGCATGGAATGGCATGGAATGGCATGGAATGGCATGGAATGGCATGGAATGGCATGGAATGGCATGGAATGGCATGGAATGGCATGGAATGGCATGGAATGGCATGGAATGGCATGGAATGGCATGGAATGGCATGGAATGGCATGGAATGGCATGGAATGGCATGGAATGGCATGGAATGGCATGGAATGGCATGGAATGGCATGGAATGGCATGGAATGGCATGGAATGGCATGGAATGGCATGGAATGGCATGGAATGGCATGGAATGGCATGGAATGGCATGGAATGGCATGGAATGGCATGGAATGGCATGGAATGGCATGGAATGGCATGGAATGGCATGGAATGGCATGGAATGGCATGGAATGGCATGGAATGGCATGGAATGGCATGGAATGGCATGGAATGGCATGGAATGGCATGGAATGGCATGGAATGGCATGGAATGGCATGGAATGGCATGGAATGGCATGGAATGGCATGGAATGGCATGGAATGGCATGGAATGGCATGGCACCGCATTGAGTGGCATGGAATGGCATGGAATGGCATGGAATGGCATGGAATGGCATGGAATGGCATGGAATGGCATGGAATGGCATGGCACCGCATTGAGTGGCATGGAATGGCATGGACTGGCATGGACTGGCATGGAATGGCATGGAATGGCATGGACTGGCATGGACTGGCATGGACTGGCATGGAACGGCATGGAATGGCATGGAATGGCATGGAATGGCTTGGAATGGCATGGAATGGCATGGAATGGCATGGAATGGCATGGAATGGCATGGAATGGCATGGAATGGCATGGAATGGCATGGAATGGCATGGAATGGCATGGAATGGCATGGAATGGCATGGAATGGCATGGAATGGCATGGACTGGCATGGACTGGCATGGACTGGCATGGAATGGCATGGAATGGCATGGCACCGCATGGCCCGGCATGGCACGGCATGGCACGGCATGGCACGGCATGGCACGGCATGGCACGGCATGGCACGGCATGGCACGGCATGGCACGGCATGGCACGGCATGGCACGGCATGGCACGGCATGGCACGGCATGGCACGGCATGGCACGGCATGGCACGGCATGGCACGGCATGGCACGGCATGGCACGGCATGGCACCGGCATGGCACCGGCATGGCACGGCATGGCACGGCATGGCACGGCATGGCACGGCATGGCACGGCATGGCACCGGCATGGCACGGCATGGCACCGGCATGGCACGGCATGGCACCGGCATGGCACCGGCATGGCACGGCATGGCACCGGCATGGCACGGCATGGCACCGGCATGGCACGGCATGGCACCGGCATGGCACCGGCATGGCACGGCATGGCACCGGCATGGCACCGGCATGGCACGGCATGGCACCGGCATGGCACGGCATGGCACGGCATGGCACCGGCATGGCACGGCATGGCACCGGCATGGCACGGCATGGCACCGGCATGGCACGGCATGGCACCGGCATGGCACGGCATGGCACCGGCATGGCACCGGCATGGCACGGCATGGCACCGGCATGGCACCGGCATGGCACGGCATGGCACCGGCATGGCACGGCATGGCACCGGCATGGCACGGCATGGCACCGGCATGGCACGGCATGGCACCGGCATGGCACGGCATGGCACCGGCATGGCACGGCATGGCACCGGCATGGCACGGCATGGCACCGGCATGGCACGGCATGGCACCGGCATGGCACGGCATGGCACCGGCATGGCACGGCATGGCACCGGCATGGCACGGCATGGCACGGCATGGAATGGCATGGCACGGCATGGAATGGCATGGCACGGCATGGAATGGCATGGAATGGCATGGAATGGCATGGAATGGCATGGAATGGCATGGAATGGCATGGAATGGCATGGAATGGCTTGGAATGGCATGGAATGGCATGGAATGGCATGGAATGGCATGGAATGGCATGGAATGGCATGGAATGGCATGGAATGGCATGGAATGGCATGGAATGGCATGGAATGGCATGGAATGGCATGGAATGGCATGGAATGGCATGGAATGGCATGGAATGGCATGGAATGGCATGGAATGGCATGGAATGGCATGGAATGGCATGGAATGGCATGGAATGGCATGGAATGGCATGGAATGGCATGGAATGGCATGGAATGGCATGGAATGGCATGGAATGGCATGGAATGGCATGGAATGGCATGGAATGGCATGGAATGGCATGGAATGGCATGGAATGGCATGGAATGGCATGGAATGGCATGGAATGGCATGGAATGGCATGGAATGGCATGGAATGGCATGGAATGGCATGGCACCGCATTGAGTGGCATGGAATGGCATGGAATGGCATGGAATGGCATGGAATGGCATGGAATGGCATGGAATGGCATGGAATGGCATGGAATGGCATGGAATGGCATGGAATGGCATGGAATGGCATGGCACCGCATTGAGTGGCATGGAATGGCATGGACTGGCATGGAATGGCATGGACTGGCATGGCACCGGCATGGCACCGGCATGGCACCGGCATGGCACCGGCATGGCACCGGCATGGCACCGGCATGGCACGGCATGGCACCGGCATGGCACGGCATGGCACCGGCATGGCACGGCATGGCACCGGCATGGCACGGCATGGCACCGGCATGGCACGGCATGGCACCGGCATGGCACGGCATGACACGGCATGGCACGGCATGGCACGGCATGGCACGGCATGGCACGGCATGGCACGGCATGGCACCGGCATGGCACGGCATGGCACCGGCATGGCACCGGCATGGCACGGCATTGGCACGGCATGGCACCGGCATGGCACGGCATGGAATGGCATGGAATGGCATGGAATGGCATGGAATGGCATGGAATGGCATGGAATGGCATGGAATGGCTTGGAATGGCATGGAATGGCATGGAATGGCATGGAATGGCATGGAATGGCATGGAATGGCTTGGAATGGCATGGAATGGCATGGAATGGCATGGAATGGCATGGAATGGCATGGAATGGCATGGAATGGCATGGAATGGCATGGAATGGCATGGAATGGCATGGAATGGCATGGAATGGCATGGAATGGCATGGAATGGCATGGAATGGCATGGAATGGCATGGAATGGCATGGAATGGCATGGAATGGCATGGAATGGCATGGAATGGCATGGAATGGCATGGAATGGCATGGAATGGCATGGAATGGCATGGAATGGCATGGAATGGCATGGAATGGCATGGCACCGCATTGAGTGGCATGGCACCGCATTGAGTGGCATGGACTGGCATGGAATGGCATGGCACCGCATGGAATGGCATGGCACCGCATGGCCCGGCATGGCACGGCATGGCACGGCATGGCACGGCATGGCACGGCATGGCACGGCATGGCACGGCATGGCACGGCATGGCACGGCATGGCACGGCATGGCACGGCATGGCACGGCATGGCACGGCATGGCACGGCATGGCACGGCATGGCACGGCATGGCACGGCATGGCACGGCATGGCACGGCATGGCACGGCGTGGCACGGCATGGCACGGCATGGCACGGCATGGCACGGCATGGCACGGCGTGGCACGGCATGGCACGGCATGGCACGGCATGGCACGGCATGGCACGGCATGGCACGGCATGGCACGGCATGGCACGGCATGGCACCGGCATGGCACGGCATGGCACCGGCATGGCACGGCATGGCACGGCATGGCACGGCATGACACGGCATGGCACGGCATGGCACCGGCATGGCACCGGCATGGCACCGGCATGGCACCGGCATGGCACCGGCATGGCACGGCATGGCACCGGCATGGCACGGCATGGCACCGGCATGGCACGGCATGGCACCGGCATGGCACGGCATGGCACCGGCATGGCACGGCATGGCACCGGCATGGCACGGCATGGCACCGGCATGGCACGGCATGGCACCGGCATGGCACGGCATGGAATGGCATGGAATGGCATGGAATGGCATGGAATGGCTTGGAATGGCATGGAATGGCTTGGAATGGCATGGAATGGCATGGAATGGCATGGAATGGCATGGAATGGCATGGAATGGCATGGAATGGCATGGAATGGCATGGAATGGCATGGAATGGCATGGAATGGCATGGAATGGCATGGAATGGCATGGAATGGCATGGAATGGCATGGAATGGCATGGAATGGCATGGAATGGCATGGAATGGCATGGAATGGCATGGAATGGCATGGAATGGCATGGAATGGCATGGAATGGCATGGAATGGCATGGAATGGCATGGAATGGCATGGAATGGCATGGAATGGCATGGAATGGCATGGAATGGCATGGAATGGCATGGAATGGCATGGCACCGGCATGGCACGGCATGGCACCGGCATGGCACCGGCATGGCACGGCATGGAATGGCATGGAATGGCATGGAATGGCATGGAATGGCATGGAATGGCATGGAATGGCATGGAATGGCATGGAATGGCATGGAATGGCATGGAATGGCATGGAATGGCATGGAATGGCATGGAATGGCATGGAATGGCATGGAATGGCATGGAATGGCATGGAATGGCATGGAATGGCATGGAATGGCATGGAATGGCATGGAATGGCATGGAATGGCATGGAATGGCATGGAATGGCATGGAATGGCATGGAATGGCATGGAATGGCATGGAATGGCATGGAATGGCATGGAATGGCATGGAATGGCATGGAATGGCATGGAATGGCATGGAATGGCATGGAATGGCATGGAATGGCATGGAATGGCATGGAATGGCATGGAATGGCATGGAATGGCATGGAATGGCATGGAATGGCATGGAATGGCATGGAATGGCATGGAATGGCATGGAATGGCATGGAATGGCATGGAATGGCATGGAATGGCATGGAATGGCATGGAATGGCATGGAATGGCATGGAATGGCATGGAATGGCATGGAATGGCATGGAATGGCATGGAATGGCATGGAATGGCATGGAATGGCATGGAATGGCATGGAATGGCATGGAATGGCATGGAATGGCATGGAATGGCATGGAATGGCATGGAATGGCATGGAATGGCATGGAATGGCATGGAATGGCATGGAATGGCATGGAATGGCATGGAATGGCATGGAATGGCATGGAATGGCATGGAATGGCATGGAATGGCATGGAATGGCATGGAATGGCATGGAATGGCATGGAATGGCATGGAATGGCATGGAATGGCATGGAATGGCATGGCACCGGCATGGAATGGCATGGCACCGGCATGGAATGGCATGGCACCGGCATGGCACGGCATGGCACCGGCATGGCACGGCATGGCACCGGCATGGCACGGCATGGCACCGGCATGGCACGGCATGGCACGGCATGGCACCGGCATGGCACCGGCATGGCACCGGCATGGCACCGGCATGGCACCGGCATGGCACGGCATGGCACCGGCATGGCACGGCATGGCACCGGCATGGCACGGCATGGCACCGGCATGGCACGGCATGGCACCGGCATGGCACGGCATGGCACCGGCATGGCACGGCATGGCACCGGCATGGCACGGCATGGCACCGGCATGGCACGGCATGGCACCGGCATGGCACGGCATGGCACCGGCATGGCACGGCATGGCACCGGCATGGCACGGCATGGCACCGGCATGGCACGGCATGGCACCGGCATGGCACGGCATGGCACCGGCATGGCACCGGCATGGCACGGCATGGCACCGGCATGGCACGGCATGGCACCGGCATGGCACGGCATGGCACCGTCATGGCACGGCATGGCACCGGCATGGCACGGCATGGCACCGGCATGGCACGGCATGGCACCGGCATGGCACGGCATGGCACCGGCATGGCACGGCATGGCACCGGCATGGCACGGCATGGCACCGGCATGGCACCGGCATGGCACGGCATGGCACCGGCATGGCACGGCATGGCACCGGCATGGCACGGCATGGCACCGGCATGGCACGGCATGGCACCGGCATGGCACGGCATGGCACGGCATGGCACGGCATGGCACGGCATGGCACGGCATGGCACGGCATGGCACGGCATGGCACGGCATGGCACGGCATGGCACGGCATGGCACGGCATGGCACGGCATGGCACGGCATGGCACGGCATGGCACGGCATGGCACGGCATGGCACGGCATGGCACGGCATGGCACGGCATGGCACGGCATGGCACGGCATGGCACGGCATGGCACCGGCATGGCACGGCATGGCACCGGCATGGCACGGCATGGCACCGGCATGGCACGGCATGGCGCCGGCATGGCACCGGCATGGCACGGCATGGCACCGGCATGGCACGGCATGGCACCGGCATGGCACCGGCATGGCACGGCATGGCACCGGCATGGCACCGGCATGGCACGGCATGGCACCGGCATGGCACGGCATGGCACCGGCATGGCACGGCATGGCACCGGCATGGCACGGCATGGCACCGGCATGGCACGGCATGGCACCGGCATGGCACGGCATGGCACCGGCATGGCACGGCATGGCACCGGCATGGCACGGCATGGCACCGGCATGGCACGGCATGGCACCGGCATGGCACGGCATGGCACCGGCATGGCACCGGCATGGCACCGGCATGGCACCGGCATGGCACCGGCATGGCACCGGCATGGCACCGGCATGGCACCGGCATGGCACCGGCATGGCACCGGCATGGCACCGGCATGGCACCGGCATGGCACCGGCATGGCACCGGCATGGCACCGGCATGGCACGGCATGGCACCGGCATGGCACGGCATGGCACCGGCATGGCACCGGCATGGCACCGGCATGGCACCGGCATGGCACCGGCATGGCACGGCATGGCACCGGCATGGCACGGCATGGCACCGGCATGGCACGGCATGGCACCGGCATGGCACGGCATGGCACCGGCATGGCACGGCATGGCACCGGCATGGCACGGCATGGAATGGCATGGCACGGCATGGAATGGCATGGAATGGCATGGAATGGCATGGAATGGCATGGAATGGCATGGAATGGCATGGAATGGCATGGAATGGCATGGAATGGCATGGAATGGCATGGAATGGCATGGAATGGCATGGAATGGCATGGAATGGCATGGAATGGCATGGAATGGCATGGAATGGCATGGAATGGCATGGAATGGCATGGAATGGCATGGCACCGGCATGGCACGGCATGGCACCGGCATGGCACCGGCATGGCACGGCATGGCACCGGCATGGCACGGCATGGCACGGCATGGAATGGCATGGCACGGCATGGAATGGCATGGAATGGCATGGAATGGCATGGAATGGCATGGAATGGCATGGAATGGCATGGAATGGCATGGAATGGCATGGAATGGCATGGAATGGCATGGAATGGCATGGAATGGCATGGAATGGCATGGAATGGCATGGAATGGCATGGAATGGCATGGAATGGCATGGAATGGCATGGAATGGCATGGAATGGCATGGAATGGCATGGAATGGCATGGAATGGCATGGAATGGCATGGAATGGCATGGAATGGCATGGAATGGCATGGAATGGCATGGAATGGCATGGAATGGCATGGAATGGCATGGAATGGCATGGAATGGCATGGAATGGCATGGAATGGCATGGAATGGCATGGAATGGCATGGAATGGCATGGAATGGCATGGAATGGCATGGAATGGCATGGAATGGCATGGAATGGCATGGAATGGCATGGAATGGCATGGAATGGCATGGAATGGCATGGAATGGCATGGAATGGCATGGAATGGCATGGAATGGCATGGAATGGCATGGAATGGCATGGAATGGCATGGAATGGCATGGAATGGCATGGAATGGCATGGCACCGCATTGAGTGGCATGGAATGGCATGGAATGGCATGGAATGGCATGGAATGGCATGGAATGGCATGGAATGGCATGGAATGGCATGGCACCGCATTGAGTGGCATGGAATGGCATGGACTGGCATGGACTGGCATGGAATGGCATGGAATGGCATGGACTGGCATGGACTGGCATGGACTGGCATGGAACGGCATGGAATGGCATGGAATGGCATGGAATGGCTTGGAATGGCATGGAATGGCATGGAATGGCATGGAATGGCATGGAATGGCATGGAATGGCATGGAATAGCATGGAATGGCATGGAATGGCATGGAATGGCATGGAATGGCATGGAATGGCATGGAATGGCATGGAATGGCATGGACTGGCATGGACTGGCATGGACTGGCATGGAATGGCATGGAATGGCATGGCACCGCATGGCCCGGCATGGCACGGCATGGCACGGCATGGCACGGCATGGCACGGCATGGCACGGCATGGCACGGCATGGCACGGCATGGCACGGCATGGCACGGCATGGCACGGCATGGCACGGCATGGCACGGCATGGCACGGCATGGCACGGCATGGCACGGCATGGCACGGCATGGCACGGCATGGCACGGCATGGCACGGCATGGCACGGCATGGCACCGGCATGGCACCGGCATGGCACGGCATGGCACGGCATGGCACGGCATGGCACGGCATGGCACGGCATGGCACCGGCATGGCACGGCATGGCACCGGCATGGCACGGCATGGCACCGGCATGGCACCGGCATGGCACGGCATGGCACCGGCATGGCACGGCATGGCACCGGCATGGCACGGCATGGCACCGGCATGGCACGGCATGGCACCGGCATGGCACGGCATGGCACCGGCATGGCACGGCATGGCACCGGCATGGCACGGCATGGCACGGCATGGCACCGGCATGGCACGGCATGGCACCGGCATGGCACGGCATGGCACCGGCATGGCACGGCATGGCACCGGCATGGCACGGCATGGCACCGGCATGGCACCGGCATGGCACGGCATGGCACCGGCATGGCACCGGCATGGCACGGCATGGCACCGGCATGGCACGGCATGGCACCGGCATGGCACGGCATGGCACCGGCATGGCACGGCATGGCACCGGCATGGCACGGCATGGCACCGGCATGGCACGGCATGGCACCGGCATGGCACGGCATGGCACCGGCATGGCACGGCATGGCACCGGCATGGCACGGCATGGCACCGGCATGGCACGGCATGGCACCGGCATGGCACGGCATGGCACCGGCATGGCACGGCATGGCACCGGCATGGCACCGGCATGGCACGGCATGGCACCGGCATGGCACGGCATGGCACCGGCATGGCACCGTCATGGCACGGCATGGCACCGTCATGGCACGGCATGGCACCGGCATGGCACGGCATGGCACCGGCATGGCACGGCATGGCACCGGCATGGCACCGGCATGGCACCGGCATGGCACGGCATGGCACGGCATGGCACGGCATGGCACGGCATGGCACGGCATGGCACGGCATGGCACGGCATGGCACGGCATGGCACCGGCATGGCACGGCATGGCACCGGCATGGCACGGCATGGCACCGGCATGGCACGGCATGGCACCGGCATGGCACGGCATGGCACCGGCATGGCACGGCATGGCACCGGCATGGCACGGCATGGCACCGGCATGGCACCGTCATGGCACGGCATGGCACCGTCATGGCACGGCATGGCACCGGCATGGCACGGCATGGCACCGGCATGGCACGGCATGGCACCGGCATGGCACCGGCATGGCACCGGCATGGCACGGCATGGCACCGGCATGGCACGGCATGGCACCGGCATGGCACCGGCATGGCACGGCATGGCACCGGCATGGCACGGCATGGCACCGGCATGGCACGGCATGGCACCGGCATGGCACGGCATGGCACCGGCATGGCACGGCATGGCACCGGCATGGCACGGCATGGCACCGGCATGGCACGGCATGGCACCGGCATGGCACGGCATGGCACCGGCATGGCACGGCATGGCACCGGCATGGCACGGCATGGCACCGGCATGGCACGGCATGGCACCGGCATGGCACGGCATGGCACCGGCATGGCACGGCATGGAATGGCATGGCACGGCATGGCACCGGCATGGCACGGCATGGAATGGCATGGCACGGCATGGAATGGCATGGCACGGCATGGAATGGCATGGAATGGCATGGAATGGCATGGAATGGCATGGAATGGCATGGAATGGCATGGAATGGCATGGAATGGCTTGGAATGGCATGGAATGGCATGGAATGGCATGGAATGGCATGGAATGGCATGGAATGGCATGGAATGGCATGGAATGGCATGGAATGGCATGGAATGGCATGGAATGGCATGGAATGGCATGGAATGGCATGGAATGGCATGGAATGGCATGGAATGGCATGGAATGGCATGGAATGGCATGGAATGGCATGGAATGGCATGGAATGGCATGGAATGGCATGGAATGGCATGGAATGGCATGGAATGGCATGGAATGGCATGGAATGGCATGGAATGGCATGGAATGGCATGGAATGGCATGGAATGGCATGGAATGGCATGGAATGGCATGGAATGGCATGGAATGGCATGGAATGGCATGGAATGGCATGGAATGGCATGGAATGGCATGGAATGGCATGGAATGGCATGGCACCGCATTGAGTGGCATGGAATGGCATGGAATGGCATGGAATGGCATGGAATGGCATGGAATGGCATGGAATGGCATGGAATGGCATGGAATGGCATGGAATGGCATGGAATGGCATGGCACCGCATTGAGTGGCATGGAATGGCATGGACTGGCATGGAATGGCATGGACTGGCATGGCACCGGCATGGCACCGGCATGGCACCGGCATGGCACCGGCATGGCACCGGCATGGCACCGGCATGGCACGGCATGGCACCGGCATGGCACGGCATGGCACCGCATGGCACCGGCATGGCACGGCATGGCACCGGCATGGCACGGCATGGCACCGGCATGGCACGGCATGGCACCGGCATGGCACGGCATGGCACGGCATGGCACGGCATGGCACCGGCATGGCACGGCATGGCACGGCATGGCACGGCATGGCACGGCATGGCACGGCATGGCACGGCATGGCACCGGCATGGCACGGCATGGCACCGGCATGGCACGGCATGGCACCCGGCATGGCACCGGCATGGCACGGCATGGAATGGCATGGAATGGCATGGAATGGCATGGAATGGCATGGAATGGCATGGAATGGCATGGAATGGCTTGGAATGGCATGGAATGGCATGGAATGGCATGGAATGGCATGGAATGGCATGGAATGGCTTGGAATGGCATGGAATGGCATGGAATGGCATGGAATGGCATGGAATGGCATGGAATGGCATGGAATGGCATGGAATGGCATGGAATGGCATGGAATGGCATGGAATGGCATGGAATGGCATGGAATGGCATGGAATGGCATGGAATGGCATGGAATGGCATGGAATGGCATGGAATGGCATGGAATGGCATGGAATGGCATGGAATGGCATGGAATGGCATGGAATGGCATGGAATGGCATGGAATGGCATGGAATGGCATGGAATGGCATGGAATGGCATGGAATGGCATGGAATGGCATGGAATGGCATGGCACCGCATTGAGTGGCATGGCACCGCATTGAGTGGCATGGACTGGCATGGAATGGCATGGCACCGCATGGAATGGCATGGCACGGCATGGCCCGGCATGGCACGGCATGGCACGGCATGGCACGGCATGGCACGGCATGGCACGGCATGGCACGGCATGGCACGGCATGGCACGGCATGGCACGGCATGGCACGGCATGGCACGGCATGGCACGGCATGGCACGGCATGGCACGGCATGGCACGGCATGGCACGGCATGGCACGGCATGGCACGGCATGGCACGGCATGGCACGGCATGGCACGGCATGGCACGGCATGGCACGGCATGGCACGGCATGGCACGGCATGGCACGGCATGGCACGGCATGGCACGGCATGGCACGGCATGGCACGGCATGGCACGGCATGGCACGGCATGGCACGGCATGGCACGGCATGGCACGGCATGGCACGGCATGGCACGGCATGGCACGGCATGGCACGGCATGGCACGGCATGGCACGGCATGGCACGGCATGGCACGGCATGGCACGGCATGGCACGGCATGGCACGGCATGGCACGGCATGGCACGGCATGGCACGGCATGGCACGGCATGGCACGGCATGGCACGGCATGGCACGGCATGGCACGGCATGGCACGGCATGGCACGGCATGGCACGGCATGGCACGGCGTGGCACGGCATGGCACGGCGTGGCACGGCGTGGCACGGCATGGCACGGCATGGCACGGCATGGCACGGCATGGCACGGCATGGCACGGCATGGCACGGCATGGCACGGCATGGCACGGCATGGCACGGCATGGCACGGCATGGCACCGGCATGGCACGGCATGGCACCGGCATGGCACGGCATGGCACGGCATGGCACGGCATGACACGGCATGGCACGGCATGGCACCGGCATGGCACCGGCATGGCACCGGCATGGCACCGGCATGGCACCGGCATGGCACGGCATGGCACCGGCATGGCACGGCATGGCACCGGCATGGCACGGCATGGCACCGGCATGGCACGGCATGGCACCGGCATGGCACGGCATGGCACCGGCATGGCACGGCATGGCACCGGCATGGCACGGCATGGCACCGGCATGGCACGGCATGGCACCGGCATGGCACGGCATGGAATGGCATGGAATGGCATGGAATGGCATGGAATGGCTTGGAATGGCATGGAATGGCTTGGAATGGCATGGAATGGCATGGAATGGCATGGAATGGCATGGAATGGCATGGAATGGCATGGAATGGCATGGAATGGCATGGAATGGCATGGAATGGCATGGAATGGCATGGAATGGCATGGAATGGCATGGAATGGCATGGAATGGCATGGAATGGCATGGAATGGCATGGAATGGCATGGAATGGCATGGAATGGCATGGAATGGCATGGAATGGCATGGAATGGCATGGAATGGCATGGAATGGCATGGAATGGCATGGAATGGCATGGAATGGCATGGAATGGCATGGAATGGCATGGAATGGCATGGAATGGCATGGAATGGCATGGAATGGCATGGAATGGCATGGAATGGCATGGAATGGCATGGAATGGCATGGAATGGCATGGAATGGCATGGCACCGGCATGGCACGGCATGGCACCGGCATGGCACCGGCATGGCACGGCATGGCACGGCATGGAATGGCATGGAATGGCATGGAATGGCATGGAATGGCATGGAATGGCATGGAATGGCATGGAATGGCATGGAATGGCATGGAATGGCATGGAATGGCATGGAATGGCATGGAATGGCATGGAATGGCATGGAATGGCATGGAATGGCATGGAATGGCATGGAATGGCATGGAATGGCATGGAATGGCATGGAATGGCATGGAATGGCATGGAATGGCATGGAATGGCATGGAATGGCATGGAATGGCATGGAATGGCATGGAATGGCATGGAATGGCATGGAATGGCATGGAATGGCATGGAATGGCATGGAATGGCATGGAATGGCATGGAATGGCATGGAATGGCATGGAATGGCATGGAATGGCATGGAATGGCATGGAATGGCATGGAATGGCATGGAATGGCATGGAATGGCATGGAATGGCATGGAATGGCATGGAATGGCATGGAATGGCATGGAATGGCATGGAATGGCATGGAATGGCATGGAATGGCATGGAATGGCATGGAATGGCATGGAATGGCATGGAATGGCATGGAATGGCATGGAATGGCATGGAATGGCATGGAATGGCATGGAATGGCATGGAATGGCATGGAATGGCATGGAATGGCATGGAATGGCATGGAATGGCATGGAATGGCATGGAATGGCATGGAATGGCATGGAATGGCATGGAATGGCATGGAATGGCATGGAATGGCACGGCATGGCACGGCATGGCACGGCATGGCACGGCATGGCACGGCATGGCACGGCATGGCACGGCATGGCACGGCATGGCACCGGCATGGCACCGTCATGGCACCGGCATGGCACGGCATGGCACCGGCATGGCACGGCATGGCACGGCATGGCACGGCATGGCACGGCATGGCACGGCATGGCACCGGCATGGCACGGCATGGCACCGGCATGGCACCGGCATGGCACGGCATGGCACCGGCATGGCACGGCATGGCACGGCATGGCACCGGCATGGCACGGCATGGCACCGGCATGGCACCGGCATGGCACGGCATGGCACCGGCATGGCACGGCATGGCACCGGCATGGCACGGCATGGCACCGGCATGGCACGGCATGGCACCGGCATGGCACGGCATGGCACCGGCATGGCACGGCATGGCACCGGCATGGCACGGCATGGCACCGGCATGGCACGGCATGGCACCGGCATGGCACGGCATGGCACCGGCATGGCACGGCATGGCACCGGCATGGCACGGCATGGCACCGGCATGGCACGGCATGGCACCGGCATGGCACGGCATGGCACCGGCATGGCACGGCATGGCACCGGCATGGCACGGCATGGCACCGGCATGGCACGGCATGGCACCGGCATGGCACGGCATGGCACCGGCATGGCACGGCATGGCACCGGCATGGCACGGCATGGCACCGGCATGGCACGGCATGGCACCGGCATGGCACGGCATGGCACCGGCATGGCACGGCATGGCACCGGCATGGCACGGCATGGCACCGGCATGGCACGGCATGGAATGGCATGGAATGGCATGGAATGGCATGGAATGGCATGGAATGGCATGGAATGGCATGGAATGGCATGGAATGGCATGGAATGGCATGGAATGGCATGGAATGGCATGGAATGGCATGGAATGGCATGGAATGGCATGGAATGGCATGGAATGGCATGGAATGGCATGGAATGGCATGGAATGGCATGGAATGGCATGGAATGGCATGGAATGGCATGGAATGGCATGGAATGGCATGGCACCGCATTGAGTGGCATGGAATGGCATGGAATGGCATGGCACCGCATTGAGTGGCATGGAATGGCATGGCACCGCATTGAGTGGCATGGAATGGCATGGACTGGCATGGACTGGCATGGAATGGCATGGAATGGCATGGCACGGCATGGCACGGCATGGCACGGCATGGCACCGGCATGGCACCGGCATGGCACGGCATGGCACCGGCATGGCACGGCATGGCACGGCATGGCACGGCATGGCACGGCATGGCACGGCATGGCACGGCATGGCACGGCATGGCACGGCATGGCACGGCATGGCACCGGCATGGCACGGCATGGCACCGGCATGGCACCGGCATGGCACGGCATGGCACCGGCATGGCACGGCATGGCACCGGCATGGCACGGCATGGCACCGGCATGGCACGGCATGGCACCGGCATGGCACGGCATGGCACCGGCATGGCACGGCATGGCACCGGCATGGCACGGCATGGCACCGGCATGGCACGGCATGGCACCGGCATGGCACGGCATGGCACGGCATGGCACCGGCATGGCACGGCATGGCACCGGCATGGCACGGCATGGCACCGGCATGGCACCGGCATGGCACGGCATGGCACCGGCATGGCACGGCATGGCACCGGCATGGCACGGCATGGCACCGGCATGGCACGGCATGGCACCGGCATGGCACGGCATGGCACCGGCATGGCACGGCATGGCACCGGCATGGCACGGCATGGCACCGGCATGGCACGGCATGGCACCGGCATGGCACGGCATGGCACCGGCATGGCACGGCATGGCACCGGCATGGCACGGCATGGCACCGGCATGGCACGGCATGGCACCGGCATGGCACGGCATGGCACCGGCATGGCACGGCATGGCACCGGCATGGCACGGCATGGCACCGGCATGGCACGGCATGGCACCGGCATGGCACGGCATGGCACCGGCATGGCACGGCATGGCACCGGCATGGCACGGCATGGCACCGGCATGGCACGGCATGGCACCGGCATGGCACGGCATGGCACCGGCATGGCACGGCATGGCACCGGCATGGCACGGCATGGCACCGGCATGGCACGGCATGGCACCGGCATGGCACGGCATGGCACCGGCATGGCACGGCATGGCACCGGCATGGCACGGCATGGCACCGGCATGGCACGGCATGGCACCGGCATGGCACGGCATGGCACCGGCATGGCACGGCATGGCACCGGCATGGCACGGCATGGCACCGGCATGGCACGGCATGGCACCGGCATGGAATGGCATGGAATGGCATGGAATGGCATGGAATGGCATGGAATGGCATGGAATGGCATGGAATGGCATGGAATGGCATGGAATGGCATGGAATGGCATGGAATGGCATGGAATGGCATGGAATGGCATGGAATGGCATGGAATGGCATGGAATGGCATGGAATGGCATGGAATGGCATGGAATGGCATGGAATGGCATGGAATGGCATGGAATGGCATGGAATGGCATGGAATGGCATGGAATGGCATGGAATGGCATGGAATGGCATGGAATGGCATGGAATGGCATGGAATGGCATGGAATGGCATGGAATGGCATGGAATGGCATGGAATGGCATGGAATGGCATGGAATGGCATGGAATGGCATGGAATGGCATGGAACGGCATGGAATGGCATGGAACGGCATGGAATGGCATGGAACGGCATGGAATGGCATGGAACGGCATGGAATGGCATGGCACCGGCATGGAATGGCATGGCACCGGCATGGCACGGCATGGCACCGGCATGGCACGGCATGGCACCGGCATGGCACGGCATGGCACCGGCATGGCACGGCATGGCACCGGCATGGCACGGCATGGCACCGGCATGGCACGGCATGGCACCGGCATGGCACCGGCATGGCACGGCATGGCACCGGCATGGCACGGCATGGAATGGCATGGAATGGCATGGAATGGCATGGAATGGCATGGAATGGCATGGAATGGCATGGAATGGCATGGAATGGCATGGAATGGCATGGAATGGCATGGAATGGCATGGAATGGCATGGAATGGCATGGAATGGCATGGAATGGCATCGAATGGCATGGAATGGCACGGCACGGCACGGCATGGCACGGCACGGCACCGGCATGGCACGGCATGGCACCGGCATGGCACGGCATGGCACCGGCATGGCACCGGCATGGCACGGCATGGCACCGGCATGGCACGGCATGGCACGGCATGGCACCGGCATGGCACGGCATGGCACCGGCATGGCACGGCATGGCACCGGCATGGCACGGCATGGCACCGGCATGGCACGGCATGGCACCGGCATGGCACGGCATGGCACCGGCATGGCACCGGCATGGCACCGGCATGGCACCGGCATGGCACCGGCATGGCACCGGCATGGCACCGGCATGGCACCGGCATGGCACCGGCATGGCACCGGCATGGCACCGGGCATGGCACCGGCATGGCACCGGCATGGCACCGGCATGGCACCGGCATGGCACCGGCATGGCACCGGCATGGCACCGGCATGGCACCGGCATGGCACCGGCATGGCACGGCATGGCACCGGCATGGCACCGGCATGGCACCGGCATGGCACCGGCATGGCACCGGCATGGCACCGGCATGGCACCGGCATGGCACCGGCATGGCACCGGCATGGCACCGGCATGGCACCGGCATGGCACGGCATGGCACCGGCATGGCACCGGCATGGCACGGCATGGCACCGGCATGGCACCGGCATGGCACGGCATGGCACCGGCATGGCACGGCATGGCACCGGCATGGCACGGCATGGCACCGGCATGGCACGGCATGGCACCGGCATGGCACGGCATGGCACCGGCATGGCACGGCATGGCACCGGCATGGCACGGCATGGCACCGGCATGGCACGGCATGGCACGGCATGGCACGGCATGGCACGGCATGGCACGGCATGGCACGGCATGGCACGGCATGGCACGGCATGGCACGGCATGGCACGGCATGGCACGGCATGGCACGGCATGGCACGGCATGGCACGGCATGGCACGGCATGGCACGGCATGGCACGGCATGGCACGGCATGGCACGGCATGGCACGGCATGGCACGGCATGGCACGGCATGGCACGGCATGGCACGGCATGGCACGGCATGGCACGGCATGGCACGGCATGGCACGGCATGGCACGGCATGGCACGGCATGGCACGGCATGGCACGGCATGGCACCGGCATGGCACGGCATGGCACCGGCATGGCACGGCATGGCACCGGCATGGCACGGCATGGCACCGGCATGGCACGGCATGGCACCGGCATGGCACGGCATGGCACCGGCATGGCACCGGCATGGCACGGCATGGCACCGGCATGGCACGGCATGGCACCGGCATGGCACGGCATGGCACCGGCATGGCACGGCATGGCACCGGCATGGCACGGCATGGCACCGGCATGGCACGGCATGGCACCGGCATGGCACGGCATGGCACCGGCATGGCACGGCATGGCACCGGCATGGCACGGCATGGCACCGGCATGGCACGGCATGGCACCGGCATGGCACGGCATGGCACCGGCATGGCACGGCATGGCACCGGCATGGCACGGCATGGCACCGGCATGGCACGGCATGGCACCGGCATGGCACGGCATGGCACCGGCATGGCACGGCATGGCACGGCATGGCACGGCATGGCACCGGCATGGCACGGCATGGCACCGGCATGGCACCGGCATGGCACGGCATGGCACCGGCATGGCACGGCATGGCACCGGCATGGCACGGCATGGCACCGGCATGGCACGGCATGGCACCGGCATGGCACGGCATGGCACCGGCATGGCACGGCATGGCACCGGCATGGCACGGCATGGCACCGGCATGGCACGGCATGGCACCGGCATGGCACGGCATGGCACCGGCATGGCACGGCATGGCACCGGCATGGCACGGCATGGCACGGCATGGCACCGGCATGGCACGGCATGGCACCGGCATGGCACGGCATGGCACCGGCATGGCACGGCATGGCACCGGCATGGCACGGCATGGCACCGGCATGGCACGGCATGGCACCGGCATGGCACCGGCATGGCACGGCATGGCACCGGCATGGCACGGCATGGCACCGGCATGGCACGGCATGGCACCGGCATGGCACGGCATGGCACCGGCATGGCACGGCATGGCACCGGCATGGCACGGCATGGCACCGGCATGGCACGGCATGGCACCGGCATGGCACGGCATGGCACCGGCATGGCACGGCATGGCACCGGCATGGCACGGCATGGCACCGGCATGGCACGGCATGGCACCGGCATGGCACGGCATGGCACCGGCATGGCACGGCATGGCACCGGCATGGCACGGCATGGCACCGGCATGGAATGGCATGGCACCGGCATGGAATGGCATGGAATGGCATGGAATGGCATGGAATGGCATGGAATGGCATGGAATGGCATGGAATGGCATGGAATGGCATGGAATGGCATGGAATGGCATGGAATGGCATGGAATGGCATGGAATGGCATGGAATGGCATGGAATGGCATGGAATGGCATGGAATGGCATGGAATGGCATGGAATGGCATGGAATGGCACGGCATGGCACCGGCATGGCACCGGCATGGCACGGCATGGCACCGGCATGGCACCGGCATGGCACGGCATGGCACCGGCATGGCACGGCATGGCACCGGCATGGCACGGCATGGCACCGGCATGGCACGGCATGGCACCGGCATGGCACGGCATGGCACCGGCATGGCACGGCATGGCACCGGCATGGCACGGCATGGCACCGGCATGGCACGGCATGGCACCGGCATGGCACGGCATGGCACCGGCATGGCACGGCATGGCACCGGCATGGCACGGCATGGCACGGCATGGCACGGCATGGCACGGCATGGCACGGCATGGCACGGCATGGCACGGCATGGCACGGCATGGCACGGCATGGCACGGCATGGCACGGCATGGCACGGCATGGCACGGCATGGCACGGCATGGCACGGCATGGCACGGCATGGCACGGCATGGCACGGCATGGCACCGGCATGGCACGGCATGGCACCGGCATGGCACGGCATGGCACCGGCATGGCACGGCATGGCACCGGCATGGCACGGCATGGCACCGGCATGGCACGGCATGGCACCGGCATGGCACGGCATGGCACCGGCATGGCACGGCATGGCACCGGCATGGCACGGCATGGCACCGGCATGGCACGGCATGGCACCGGCATGGCACGGCATGGCACCGGCATGGCACCGGCATGGCACGGCATGGCACCGGCATGGCACGGCATGGCACCGGCATGGCACGGCATGGCACCGGCATGGCACGGCATGGCACCGGCATGGCACGGCATGGCACCGGCATGGCACGGCATGGCACCGGCATGGCACGGCATGGCACCGGCATGGCACGGCATGGCACCGGCATGGCACGGCATGGCACCGGCATGGCACGGCATGGCACCGGCATGGCACGGCATGGCACCGGCATGGCACGGCATGGCACGGCATGGCACGGCATGGCACCGGCATGGCACGGCATGGCACCGGCATGGCACCGGCATGGCACGGCATGGCACCGGCATGGCACGGCATGGCACCGGCATGGCACGGCATGGCACCGGCATGGCACGGCATGGCACCGGCATGGCACGGCATGGCACCGGCATGGCACGGCATGGCACCGGCATGGCACGGCATGGCACCGGCATGGCACGGCATGGCACCGGCATGGCACGGCATGGCACGGCATGGCACCGGCATGGCACGGCATGGCACCGGCATGGCACGGCATGGCACCGGCATGGCACCGGCATGGCACGGCATGGCACCGGCATGGCACGGCATGGCACCGGCATGGCACGGCATGGCACCGGCATGGCACGGCATGGCACCGGCATGGCACGGCATGGCACCGGCATGGCACGGCATGGCACCGGCATGGCACGGCATGGCACCGGCATGGCACGGCATGGCACCGGCATGGCACGGCATGGCACCGGCATGGCACGGCATGGCACCGGCATGGCACGGCATGGCACCGGCATGGCACGGCATGGCACCGGCATGGCACGGCATGGCACCGGCATGGCACGGCATGGCACCGGCATGGCACGGCATGGCACCGGCATGGCACGGCATGGCACCGGCATGGCACGGCATGGCACCGGCATGGCACGGCATGGCACCGGCATGGCACGGCATGGCACCGGCATGGCACGGCATGGCACCGGCATGGCACGGCATGGCACCGGCATGGCACGGCATGGCACCGGCATGGAATGGCATGGCACCGGCATGGAATGGCATGGCACCGGCATGGAATGGCATGGAATGGCATGGAATGGCATGGAATGGCATGGAATGGCATGGAATGGCATGGAATGGCATGGAATGGCATGGAATGGCATGGAATGGCATGGAATGGCATGGAATGGCATGGAATGGCATGGAATGGCATGGAATGGCATGGAATGGCATGGAATGGCATGGAATGGCATGGAATGGCATGGAATGGCATGGAATGGCATGGAATGGCATGGAATGGCATGGAATGGCATGGAATGGCATGGAATGGCATGGAACGGCATGGAATGGCATGGAACGGCATGGAATGGCATGGAACGGCATGGAATGGCATGGAACGGCATGGAATGGCATGGCACCGGCATGGCACGGCATGGCACCGGCATGGCATGGCATGGCACCGGCATGGCACGGCATGGCACCGGCATGGCACGGCATGGCACCGGCATGGCACGGCATGGCACCGGCATGGCACGGCATGGCACCGGCATGGCACCGGCATGGCACCGGCATGGCACCGGCATGGCACCGGCATGGCACCGGCATGGCACCGGCATGGCACCGGCATGGCACCGGCATGGCACCGGCATGGCACCGGCATGGCACGGCATGGCACCGGCATGGCACGGCATGGCACCGGCATGGCACCGGCATGGCACGGCATGGCACCGGCATGGCACCGGCATGGCACGGCATGGCACCGGCATGGCACGGCATGGCACCGGCATGGCACGGCATGGCACCGGCATGGCACGGCATGGCACCGGCATGGCACGGCATGGCACCGGCATGGCACGGCATGGCACCGGCATGGCACGGCATGGCACCGGCATGGCACGGCATGGCACCGGCATGGCACGGCATGGCACCGGCATGGCACGGCATGGCACCGGCATGGCACGGCATGGCACCGGCATGGCACGGCATGGCACCGGCATGGCACGGCATGGCACCGGCATGGCACGGCATGGCACCGGCATGGCACGGCATGGCACCGGCATGGCACGGCATAGCACGGCATGGCACGGCATGGCACGGCATGGCACGGCATGGCACGGCATGGCACGGCATGGCACGGCATGGCACGGCATGGCACGGCATGGCACGGCATGGCACGGCATGGCACGGCATGGCACGGCATGGCACGGCATGGCACGGCATGGCACGGCATGGCACGGCATGGCACGGCATGGCACGGCATGGCACGGCATGGCACGGCATGGCACGGCATGGCACGGCATGGCACGGCATGGCACGGCATGGCACGGCATGGCACGGCATGGCACGGCATGGCACGGCATGGCACGGCATGGCACGGCATGGCACCGGCATGGCACGGCATGGCACCGGCATGGCACGGCATGGCACCGGCATGGCACGGCATGGCACCGGCATGGCACGGCATGGCACCGGCATGGCACGGCATGGCACCGGCATGGCACGGCATGGCACCGGCATGGCACGGCATGGCACCGGCATGGCACCGGCATGGCACGGCATGGCACCGGCATGGCACGGCATGGCACCGGCATGGCACGGCATGGCACCGGCATGGCACGGCATGGCACCGGCATGGCACGGCATGGCACCGGCATGGCACGGCATGGCACCGGCATGGCACGGCATGGCACCGGCATGGCACGGCATGGCACCGGCATGGCACGGCATGGCACCGGCATGGCACGGCATGGCACGGCATGGCACCGGCATGGCACGGCATGGCACCGGCATGGCACGGCATGGCACCGGCATGGCACCGGCATGGCACCGGCATGGCACCGGCATGGCACGGCATGGCACCGGCATGGCACGGCATGGCACCGGCATGGCACCGGCATGGCACCGGCATGGCACCGGCATGGCACGGCATGGCACCGGCATGGAATGGCATGGAATGGCATGGAATGGCATGGAATGGCATGGAATGGCATGGAATGGCATGGAATGGCATGGAATGGCATGGAATGGCATGGAATGGCATGGAATGGCATGGAATGGCATGGAATGGCATGGAATGGCATGGAATGGCATGGAATGGCATGGAATGGCATGGAATGGCATGGAATGGCATGGAATGGCATGGAATGGCATGGAATGGCATGGAATGGCATGGAATGGCATGGAATGGCATGGAATGGCATGGAATGGCATGGAATGGCATGGAATGGCATGGAATGGCATGGAATGGCATGGAATGGCATGGAATGGCATGGAATGGCATGGAATGGCATGGAATGGCATGGAATGGCATGGAATGGCATGGAATGGCATGGAATGGCATGGAATGGCATGGAATGGCATGGCACCGGCATGGCACGGCATGGCACCGGCATGGCACGGCATGGCACCGGCATGGCACGGCATGGCACCGGCATGGCACCGGCATGGCACCGGCATGGCACCGGCATGGCACGGCATGGCACCGGCATGGCACGGCATGGCACGGCATGGCACCGGCATGGCACCGGCATGGCACCGGCATGGCACCGGCATGGCACGGCATGGCACCGGCATGGCACGGCATGGCACCGGCATGGCACGGCATGGCACCGGCATGGCACGGCATGGCACCGGCATGGCACGGCATGGCACCGGCATGGCACGGCATGGCACCGGCATGGCACGGCATGGCACCGGCATGGCACGGCATGGCACCGGCATGGCACGGCATGGCACCGGCATGGCACGGCATGGCACCGGCATGGCACGGCATGGCACCGGCATGGCACGGCATGGCACCGGCATGGCACGGCATGGCACCGGCATGGCACGGCATGGCACCGGCATGGCACGGCATGGCACCGGCATGGCACGGCATGGCACCGGCATGGCACGGCATGGCACCGGCATGGCACGGCATGGCACCGGCATGGCACGGCATGGCACCGGCATGGCACGGCATGGAATGGCATGGAATGGCATGGAATGGCATGGAATGGCATGGAATGGCATGGAATGGCATGGAATGGCATGGAATGGCATGGCACCGCATTGAGTGGCATGGAATGGCATGGCACCGCATTGAGTGGCATGGAATGGCATGGACTGGCATGGACTGGCATGGAATGGCATGGAATGGCATGGCACGGCATGGCACGGCATGGCACGGCATGGCACGGCATGGCACGGCATGGCACGGCATGGCACCGGCATGGCACGGCATGGCACCGGCATGGCACGGCATGGCACGGCATGGCACGGCATGGCACGGCATGGCACGGCATGGCACGGCATGGCACGGCATGGCACGGCATGGCACGGCATGGCACCGGCATGGCACGGCATGGCACCGGCATGGCACCGGCATGGCACGGCATGGCACCGGCATGGCACGGCATGGCACCGGCATGGCACGGCATGGCACCGGCATGGCACGGCATGGCACCGGCATGGCACGGCATGGCACCGGCATGGCACGGCATGGCACCGGCATGGCACGGCATGGCACGGCATGGCACCGGCATGGCACGGCATGGCACCGGCATGGCACGGCATGGCACCGGCATGGCACCGGCATGGCACGGCATGGCACCGGCATGGCACGGCATGGCACCGGCATGGCACGGCATGGCACCGGCATGGCACGGCATGGCACCGGCATGGCACCGGCATGGCACGGCATGGCACCGGCATGGCACGGCATGGCACCGGCATGGCACGGCATGGCACCGGCATGGCACGGCATGGCACCGGCATGGCACGGCATGGCACCGGCATGGCACGGCATGGCACCGGCATGGCACGGCATGGCACCGGCATGGCACGGCATGGCACCGGCATGGCACCGGCATGGCACGGCATGGCACCGGCATGGCACGGCATGGCACCGGCATGGCACGGCATGGCACCGGCATGGCACCGGCATGGCACCGGCATGGCACCGGCATGGCACGGCATGGCACCGGCATGGCACGGCATGGCACCGGCATGGCACCGGCATGGCACCGGCATGGCACCGGCATGGCACCGGCATGGCACCGGCATGGCACGGCATGGCACCGGCATGGAATGGCATGGAATGGCATGGAATGGCATGGAATGGCATGGAATGGCATGGAATGGCATGGAATGGCATGGAATGGCATGGAATGGCATGGAATGGCATGGAATGGCATGGAATGGCATGGAATGGCATGGAATGGCATGGAATGGCATGGAATGGCATGGAATGGCATGGAATGGCATGGAATGGCATGGAATGGCATGGAATGGCATGGAATGGCATGGAATGGCATGGAATGGCATGGAATGGCATGGAATGGCATGGAATGGCATGGAATGGCATGGAATGGCATGGAATGGCATGGAATGGCATGGAATGGCATGGAATGGCATGGAATGGCATGGAATGGCATGGAATGGCATGGAATGGCATGGAATGGCATGGAATGGCATGGAATGGCATGGAATGGCATGGAATGGCATGGAATGGCATGGAATGGCATGGAATGGCATGGAATGGCATGGAATGGCATGGAATGGCATGGAATGGCATGGAATGGCATGGAATGGCATGGAATGGCATGGAATGGCATGGCACCGGCATGGAATGGCATGGCACCGGCATGGAATGGCATGGCACCGGCATGGCACGGCATGGCACCGGCATGGCACGGCATGGCACCGGCATGGCACGGCATGGCACGGCATGGCACCGGCATGGCACCGGCATGGCACCGGCATGGCACCGGCATGGCACCGGCATGGCACCGGCATGGCACGGCATGGCACCGGCATGGCACGGCATGGCACCGGCATGGCACGGCATGGCACCGGCATGGCACGGCATGGCACCGGCATGGCACGGCATGGCACCGGCATGGCACGGCATGGCACCGGCATGGCACGGCATGGCACCGGCATGGCACGGCATGGCACCGGCATGGCACGGCATGGCACCGGCATGGCACGGCATGGCACCGGCATGGCACGGCATGGCACCGGCATGGCACGGCATGGCACCGGCATGGCACGGCATGGCACCGGCATGGCACGGCATGGCACCGGCATGGCACGGCATGGCACCGGCATGGCACGGCATGGCACCGGCATGGCACGGCATGGCACCGGCATGGCACGGCATGGCACCGGCATGGCACGGCATGGCACCGGCATGGCACGGCATGGCACCGGCATGGCACCGGCATGGCACCGGCATGGCACCGGCATGGCACGGCATGGCACCGGCATGGCACGGCATGGCACCGGCATGGCACGGCATGGCACCGGCATGGCACGGCATGGCACCGGCATGGCACGGCATGGCACCGGCATGGCACGGCATGGCACCGGCATGGCACGGCATGGCACCGGCATGGCACGGCATGGCACCGGCATGGCACGGCATGGCACCGGCATGGCACGGCATGGCACCGGCATGGCACGGCATGGCACCGGCATGGCACGGCATGGCACCGGCATGGCACGGCATGGCACCGGCATGGCACGGCATGGCACCGGCATGGCACGGCATGGCACCGGCATGGCACGGCATGGCACCGGCATGGCACGGCATGGCACCGGCATGGCACGGCATGGCACCGGCATGGCACGGCATGGCACCGGCATGGCACGGCATGGCACCGGCATGGCACGGCATGGCACCGGCATGGCACGGCATGGCACCGGCATGGCACCGGCATGGCACCGGCATGGCACCGGCATGGCACCGGCATGGCACCGGCATGGCACGGCATGGCACCGGCATGGCACGGCATGGCACCGGCATGGCACGGCATGGCACGGCATGGAATGGCATGGAATGGCATGGAATGGCATGGAATGGCATGGAATGGCATGGAATGGCATGGCACGGCATGGAATGGCATGGCACGGCATGGAACGGCATGGAATGGCATGGAATGGCATGGAATGGCATGGAATGGCATGGAATGGCATGGAATGGCATGGAATGGCATGGAATGGCATGGAATGGCATGGAATGGCATGGAATGGCATGGAATGGCATGGAATGGCATGGAATGGCATGGAATGGCATGGAATGGCATGGAATGGCATGGAATGGCATGGAATGGCATGGAATGGCATGGAATGGCATGGAATGGCATGGAATGGCATGGAATGGCATGGAATGGCATGGAATGGCATGGAATGGCATGGAATGGCATGGAATGGCATGGAATGGCATGGAATGGCATGGAATGGCATGGAATGGCATGGAATGGCATGGAATGGCATGGAATGGCATGGAATGGCATGGAATGGCATGGAATGGCATGGAATGGCATGGAAT
>CAXARG010000010.1:0-133000 GCA_963971235.1 Cryptus armator
AATAATTCTTAGATTAAATTTAAAGCGATGAAATCAACCACGCGCGTGCGTTCAATAACATCAGTCCGTTCATCCCGCCCCGGTAGTCTGAGGGAAAACGCCGTTTTCATCTCTTTTCTCTTCAAAATATTTGAAAGCTGAGCCATAAGCTCGGCACAATCGATCGCGCATCGCTAAGCTATCGTATAATTCTTAGATTAAATTTAAAACGATGAAATCAACCACGCGCGTGCGTTCAATAACATCAGTCCGTTCATACCGTCCCAATAGTCTGAGCCAAAACGCCGTTTTCATCTCTTTTCTCGTTGAAAATATTTAAAATGTGCGTTATAAGCTCGACACGGTCGATCGCGGAATTCTAGACTGTAAAATAATTCTTAGGTTCAATTTAAAGCGATTAAATCAAGGACGCGCGTGCGTTTAATAACATCAGTCCGTTCATACCGTCCCGATAGTTTGAGCCAAAACGTCGTTTTCATTTCTTTTTTTTTTCAAAATTTTAAAAATCTGTGCCATAAACTTGACACGGTCGATCGCGATTCGCTAGGCTATAAAATAATTCTTAGATTAAATTTAAAGCGATGAAATCAACTACGCGCGTGCGTTCAATAACATCAGTCCGTTCATCCCGTCCCGGTAGTCTGAGTGAAAACGCCGTTTTCATCTCTTTTCTCTTCAAAATATTTGAAACCTGAGCCATGAGCTCGGCACAATCGATCGCGATTCGCTAAGCTATAAAATAATTCTTAGATTAAATTTAAGGCGATGAAATCAACTGCGCGCGAGCGTTCAATAACATCAGTCCGATCATCCCGTGCCGGTAGTCTGAGTGAAAACACCGTTTTCATCTCTTTTCTCTTCAAAATATTTGAAACCTGAGCCATGAGCTCGGCACAATCGATCGCGATTCGCTAAGCTATAAAATAATTCTTAGATTAAATTTAAAGCGATGAAATCAACTACGCGCGTGCGTTCAATAACATCAGTCCGTTCATCCCGTCCCGGTAGTCTGAGGGAAAACGCCGTTTTCATCTCTTTTCTCGTTGAAAATATATGAAATGTGCGTTATAAGCTCGACACGGTCGATCGCGCATTTCTAGACTGTAAAATAATTCTTAGGTTCAATTTAAAGCTATGAAATCAAGGACGCGCATGCGTTCAATAATATCAGTCCGTTCATCCCGTCCCGGTAGTCTGAGTGAAAACGCCGTTTTCATCTCTTTTCTCTTCAAAATATTTGAAATCTGAGCCATAAGCTCGGCACAATCGATCGCGCATCGCTAAGCTATAACATAATTCTTAGATTAAATTTAAAGCGATGAAATCAACTACGCGCGTGCGTTCAATAACATTAGTCCGTTCATCCCGTCCCGGTAGTCTGAGTGAAAACGCCGTTTTCATCTCTTTTCTCTTCAAAATATTTGAAAGCTGAGCCATAAGCTCGGCACAATCGATCGCGCATCGCTAAGCTATCGAATAATTCTTAGATTAAATTTAAAACGATGAAATCAACCACGCGCGTGCGTTCAATAACATCAGTCCGTTCATACCGTCCCAATAGTCTGAGCCAAAACGCCGATTTCATCTCTTTTCTCGTTGAAAATATATGAAATGTGCGTTATAAGCTCGACACGGTCGATCGCGCATTTCTAGACTGTAAAATAATTCTTAGGTTCAATTTAAAGCTATGAAATCAAGGACGCGCATGCGTTCAATAATATCAGTCCGTTCATCCCGTCCCGGTAGTCTGAGTGAAAACGCCGTTTTCATCTCTTTTCTCTTCAAAATATTTGAAATCTGAGCCATAAGCTCGGCACAATCGATCGCGCAACGCTAAGCTATAAAATAATTCTTAGATTAAATTTAAAGCGATGAAATCAACTACGCGCGTGCGTTCAATAACATCAGTCCGTTCATCCCGTCCCGGTAGTCTGAGTGAAAACGCCGTTTTCATCTCTTTTCTCTTCAAAATATTTGAAAGCTGAGCCATAAGCTCGGCACAATCGATCGCGCATCGCTAAGCTATCGAATAATTCTTAGATTAAATTTAAAACGATGAAATCAACCACGCGCGTGCGTTCAATAACATCAGTCCGTTCATACCGTCCCAATAGTCTGAGCCAAAACGCCGTTTTCATCTCTTTTCTCGTTGAAAATATTTGAAATGTGCGTTATAAGCTCGACACTGTCGACGGCGCATTTCTAGACTGTAAAATAATTCTTAGGTTCAATTTAAAGCGATGAAATCAAGGACGCGCGTGCGTTCAATAACATCAGTCCGTTCATCCCGTCCCGGTAGTCTGGGGGAAAACGCCGGTTTCATCACTTTTCTCTTCAAAATATTTGAAATCCGAGCCATCAGCTCGGCACAATCAATCGCGCATCGCTAAGCTATAAAATAATTCTTAGATTAAATTTAAAGCGATGAAATCAACCACGCGCGTGCGTTCAATAAAATCAGTCCGTTCATCCCGCCCCGGTAGTCTGAGGGAAAACGCCGTTTTCATCTCTTTTCTCGTTGAAAATATTTGAAATGTGCGTTATAAGCTCGATACGGTCGATCGCGCATTTCTAGACTGTAAAATAATTCTTAGGTTCAATTTAAAGCGATGAAATCAAGGACGCGCGTGCGTTCAATAATATCAGCCCGTTCATCCCGTCCCGGTAGTATGAGTGAAAACGCCTTTTTCATCTCTTTTCTCTTCAAAATATTTGAAATCTGAGCCATCAGCTCGGCACAATCAATCGCGCATCGCTAAGCTATCGAATAATTCTTAGATTAAATTTAAAGCGATGAAATCAACCACGCGCGTGCGTTCAACAACATCAGTCCGTTCATACCGTCCCGATAGTCTGAGCCAAAACGCCGTTTTCATCTCTTTTCTCGTTGAAAATATTTGAAATGTGCGTTATAAGCTCGACACGGTCGATCGCGCATTTCTAGACAGCAAAATAATTCTTAGGTTCAATGTAAAGCGATGAAATCAAGGACGCGCATGCGTTCAATAATATCAGTCCGTTCATCCCGTCCCGGTAGTCTGAATGAAAACGCCGTTTTCATCTCTTTTCTCTTCAAAATATTTGAAATCTGAGCCATAAGCTCGGCACAATCGATCGCGATTCGCTAAGCTATAAAATAATTCTTAGATTAAATTTAAAGCGATGAAATCAACTACGCGCGTGCGTTCAATAACATCAGTCCGTTCATCCCGTCCCGGTAGTCTGAGTGAAAACGCCGTTTTCATCTTTTATCTCTTCAAAATATTTGAAAGCTGAGCCATAAGCTCGGCACAATCGATCGCGCATCGCTAAGCTATCGAATAATTCTTAGATTAAATTTAAAACGATGAAATCAACCACGCGCGTGCGTTCAATAACATCAGTCCGTTCATACCGTCCCAATAGTCTGAGCCAAAACGCCGTTTTCATCTCTTTTCTCGTTGAAAATATTTGAAATGTGCGTTATAAGCTCGACACGGTCGATCGCCGAATTCTAGACTGTAAAATAATTCTTAGGTTCAATTTAAAGCGATTAAATCAAGGACGCGCGTGCGTTTAAGAACATCAGTCCGTTCATACCGTCCCGATAGTCTGAGCCAAAACGTCGTTTTCATTTCTTTTTTTTTTTTAAATGTTAAAAATCTGTGCCATAAACTTGACACGGTCGATCGCGATTCGCTAGGCTATAAAATAATTCTTAGATTAAATTTAAAGCGATGAAATCAACTACGCGCGTGCGTTCAATAACATCAGTCCGTTCATCCCGTCCCGGTAGTCTGAGTGAAAACGCCGTTTTCATCTCTTTTCTCTTCAAAATATTTGAAACCTGAGCCATGAGCTCGGCACAATCGATCGCGATTCGCTAAGCTATAAAATAATTCTTAGATTAAATTTAAAGCGATGAAATCAACTGCGCGCGAGCGTTCAATAACATCAGTCCGATCATCCCGTGCCGGTAGTCTGAGTGAAAACACCGTTTTCATCTCTTTTCTCTTCAAAATATTTGAAACCTGAGCCATAAGCTCGGCACAATCGATCGCGATTCGCTAAGCTATAAAATAATTCTTAGATTAAATTTAAAGCGATGAAATCAACTACGCGCGTGCATTCAATAACATCAGTCCGTTCATCCCGTCCCGGTAGTCTGAGTGAAAACGCCGTTTTCATCTCTTTTCTCGTTGAAAATATTTGAAATGTGCGTTATAAGCTCGACACGGTCGATCGCGCATTTCTAGACAGCAAAATAATTCTTAGGTTCAATGTAAAGCGATGAAATCAAGGACGCGCGTGCGTTCAATAATATCAGTCCGTTCATCCCGTCCCCGTAGTCTGAATGAAAATGCCGTTTTCATCTCTTTTCTCTTCAAAATATTTGAAATCTGAGCCATCAGCTCGGCACAATCAATCGCGCATCGCTAAGCTATAAAATAATTCTTAGATTAAATTTAAAGCGATGAAATCAACTACGCGCGAGCGTTCAATAACATCAGTCCGTTCATCCCGTCCCGGTAGTCTGAGTGAAAACGCCGTTTTCATCTCTTTTCTCTTCAAAATATTTGAAATCTGAGCCATCAGCTCGGCACAATCAATCGCGCATCGCTAAGCTATCGAATAATTCTAAGATTAAATTTAAAGCGATGAAATCAACCACGCGCGTGCGTTCAATAACATCAGTCCGTTCATCCCGTCCCGGTAGTCTGAGGGAAAACGCCGTTTTCATCTCTTTTCTCGTTGAAAATATATGAAATGTGCGTTATAAGCTCGACACGGTCGATCGCGCATTTCTAGACTGTAAAATAATTCTTAGGTTCAATTTAAAGCGATGAAATCAAGGACGCGCATGCGTTCAATAATATCAGTCCGTTCATCCCGTCCCGGTAGTCTGAGTGAAAACGCCGTTTTCATCTCTTTTCTCTTCAAAATATTTGAAATCTGAGCCATAAGCTCGGCACAATCGATCGCGCATCGCTAAGCTATAAAATAATTCTTAGATTAAATTTAAAGCGATGAAATCAACTACGCGCGTGCGTTCAATAACATCAGTCCGTTCATCCCGTCCCGGCAGTCTGAGTGAAAACGCCGTTTTCATCTCTTTTCTCTTCAAAATATTTGAAAGCTGAGCCATAAGCTCGGCACAATCGATCGCGCATCGCTAAGCTATCGAATAATTCTTAGATTAAATTTAAAACGATGAAATCAACCACGCGCGTGCGTTCAATAACATCAGTTCGTTCATACCGTCCCAATAGTCTGAGCCAAAACGCCGTTTTCATCTCTTTTCTCGTTGAAAATATTTGAAATGTGCGTTATAAGCTCGACACGGTCGACGGCGCATTTCTAGACTGTAAAATAATTCTTAGGTTCAATTTAAAGCGATGAAATCAAGGACGCGCGTGCGTTCAATAACATCAGTCCGTTCATCCCGTCCCGGTAGTCTGGGGGAAAACGCCGGTTTCATCTCTTTTCTCTTCAAAATATTTGAAATCCGAGCCATCAGCTCGGCACAATCAATCGCGCATCGCTAAGCTATAAAATAATTCTTAGATTAAATTTAAAGCGATGAAATCAACCACGCGCGTGCGTTCAATAACATCAGTCCGTTCATCCCGCCCCGGTAGTCTGAGGGAAAACGCCGTTTTCATCTCTTTTCTCGTTGAAAATATTTGAAATGTGCGTTATAAGCTCGATACGGTCGATCGCGCATTTCTAGACTGTAAAATAATTCTTAGGTTCAATTTAAAGCGATGAAATCAAGGACGCGCGTGCGTTCAATAATATCAGTCCGTTCATCCCGTCCCGGTAGTCTGAGGGAAAACGCCGTTTTCATCTCTTTTCTCGTTGAAAATATATGAAATGTGCGTTATAAGCTCGACACGGTCGATCGCGCATTTCTAGACTGTAAAATAATTCTTAGGTTCAATTTAAAGCGATGAAATCAAGGACGCGCATGCGTTCAATAATATCAGTCCGTTCATCCCGTCCCGGTAGTCTGAGTGAAAACGCCGTTTTCATCTCTTTTCTCTTCAAAATATTTGAAATCTGAGCCATAAGCTCGGCACAATCGATCGCGCATCGCTAAGCTATAAAATAATTCTTAGATTAAATTTAAAGCGATGAAATCAACTACGCGCGTGCGTTCAATAACATCAGTCCGTTCATCCCGTCCCGGTAGTCTGAGTGAAAACGCCGTTTTCATCTCTTTTCTCTTCAAAATATTTGAAACCTGAGCCATGAGCTCGGCACAATCGATCGCGATTCGCTAAGCTATAAAATAATTCTTAGATTAAATTTAAGGCGATGAAATCAACTGCGCGCGAGCGTTCAATAACATCAGTCCGACCATCCCGTGCCGGTAGTCTGAGTGAAAACACCGTTTTTATCTCTTTTCTCTTCAAAATATTTGAAACCTGAGCCATGAGCTCGGCACAATCGATCGCGATTCGCTAAGCTATAAAATAATTCTTAGATTAAATTTAAGGCGATGAAATCAACTGCGCGCGAGCGTTCAATAACATCAGTCCGACCATCCCGTGCCGGTAATCTGAGTGAAAACACCGTTTTCATCTCTTTTCTCTTCAAAATATTTGAAACCTGAGCCATGAGCTCGGCACAATCGATCGCGATTCGCTAAGCTATAAAATAATTCTTAGATTAAATTTAAAGCGATGAAATCAACTACGCGCGTGCGTTCAATAACATCAGTCCGTTCATCCCGTCCCGGTAGTCTGAGGGAAAACGCCGTTTTCATCTCTTTTCTCGTTGAAAATATATGAAATGTGCGTTATAAGCTCGACACGGTCGATCGCGCATTTCTAGACTGTAAAATAATTCTTAGGTTCAATTTAAAGCTATGAAATCAAGGACGCGCATGCGTTCAATAATATCAGTCCGTTCATCCCGTCCCGGTAGTCTGAGTGAAAACGCCGTTTTCATCTCTTTTCTCTTCAAAATATTTGAAATCTGAGCCATAAGCTCGGCACAATCGATCGCGCATCGCTAAGCTATAAAATAATTCTTAGATTAAATTTAAAGCGATGAAATCAACTACGCGCGTGCGTTCAATAACATCAGTCCGTTCATCCCGTCCCGGTAGTCTGAGTGAAAACGCCGTTTTCATCTCTTTTCTCTTCAAAATATTTGAAAGCTGAGCCATAAGCTCGGCACAATCGATCGCGCATCGCTAAGCTATCGAATAATTCTTAGATTAAATTTAAAACGATGAAATCAACCACGCGCGTGCGTTCAATAACATCAGTCCGTTCATACCGTCCCAATAGTCTGAGCCAAAACGCCGTTTTCATCTCTTTTCTCGTTGAAAATATTTGAAATGTGCGTTATAAGCTCGACACGGTCGACGGCGCATTTCTAGACTGTAAAATAATTCTTAGGTTCAATTTAAAGCGATGAAATCAAGGACGCGCGTGCGTTCAATAACATCAGTCCGTTCATCCCGTCCCGGTAGTCTGGGGGAAAACGCCGGTTTCATCACTTTTCTCTTCAAAATATTTGAAATCCGAGCCATCAGCTCGGTACAATCAATCGCGCATCGCTAAGCTATAAAATAATTCTTAGATTAAATTTAAAGCGATGAAATCAACCACGCGCGTGCGTTCAATAATATCAGTCCGTTCATCCCGCCCCGGTAGTCTGAGGGAAAACGCCGTTTTCATCTCTTTTCTCGTTGAAAATATTTGAAATGTGCGTTATAAGCTCGATACGGTCGATCGCGCATTTCTAGACTGTAAAATAATTCTTAGGTTCAATTTAAAGCGATGAAATCAAGGACGCGCGTGCGTTCAATAATATCAGTCCGTTCATCCCGTCCCGGTAGTCTGAGTGAAAACGCCGTTTTCATCTCTTTTCTCTTCAAAATATTTGAAATCTGAGCCATAAGCTCGGCACAATCGATCGCGCAACGCTAAGCTATAAAATAATTCTTAGATTAAATTTAAAGCGATGAAATCAACTACGCGCGTGCGTTCAATAACATCAGTCCGTTCATCCCGTCCCGGTAGTCTGAGTGAAAACGCCGTTTTCATCTCTTTTCTCTTCAAAATATTTGAAAGCTGAGCCATAAGCTCGGCACAATCGATCGCGCATCGCTAAGCTATCGAATAATTCTTAGATTAAATTTAAAACGATGAAATCAACCACGCGCGTGCGTTCAATAACATCAGTCCGTTCATACCGTCCCAATAGTCTGAGCCAAAACGCCGTTTTCATCTCTTTTCTCGTTGAAAATATTTGAAATGTGCGTTATAAGCTCGACACTGTCGACGGCGCATTTCTAGACTGTAAAATAATTCTTAGGTTCAATTTAAAGCGATGAAATCAAGGACGCGCGTGCGTTCAATAACATCAGTCCGTTCATCCCGTCCCGGTAGTCTGGGGGAAAACGCCGGTTTCATCACTTTTCTCTTCAAAATATTTGAAATCCGAGCCATCAGCTCGGCACAATCAATCGCGCATCGCTAAGCTATAAAATAATTCTTAGATTAAATTTAAAGCGATGAAATCAACCACGCGCGTGCGTTCAATAAAATCAGTCCGTTCATCCCGCCCCGGTAGTCTGAGGGAAAACGCCGTTTTCATCTCTTTTCTCGTTGAAAATATTTGAAATGTGCGTTATAAGCTCGATACGGTCGATCGCGCATTTCTAGACTGTAAAATAATTCTTAGGTTCAATTTAAAGCGATGAAATCAAGGACGCGCGTGCGTTCAATAATATCAGCCCGTTCATCCCGTCCCGGTAGTATGAGTGAAAACGCCTTTTTCATCTCTTTTCTCTTCAAAATATTTGAAATCTGAGCCATCAGCTCGGCACAATCAATCGCGCATCGCTAAGCTATCGAATAATTCTTAGATTAAATTTAAAGCGATGAAATCAACCACGCGCGTGCGTTCAACAACATCAGTCCGTTCATACCGTCCCGATAGTCTGAGCCAAAACGCCGTTTTCATCTCTTTTCTCGTTGAAAATATTTGAAATGTGCGTTATAAGCTCGACACGGTCGATCGCGCATTTCTAGACAGCAAAATAATTCTTAGGTTCAATGTAAAGCGATGAAATCAAGGACGCGCATGCGTTCAATAATATCAGTCCGTTCATCCCGTCCCGGTAGTCTGAATGAAAACGCCGTTTTCATCTCTTTTCTCTTCAAAATATTTGAAATCTGAGCCATAAGCTCGGCACAATCGATCGCGATTCGCTAAGCTATAAAATAATTCTTAGATTAAATTTAAAGCGATGAAATCAACTACGCGCGTGCGTTCAATAACATCAGTCCGTTCATCCCGTCCCGGTAGTCTGAGTGAAAACGCCGTTTTCATCTTTTATCTCTTCAAAATATTTGAAAGCTGAGCCATAAGCTCGGCACAATCGATCGCGCATCGCTAAGCTATCGAATAATTCTTAGATTAAATTTAAAACGATGAAATCAACCACGCGCGTGCGTTCAATAACATCAGTCCGTTCATACCGTCCCAATAGTCTGAGCCAAAACGCCGTTTTCATCTCTTTTCTCGTTGAAAATATTTGAAATGTGCGTTATAAGCTCGACACGGTCGATCGCCGAATTCTAGACTGTAAAATAATTCTTAGGTTCAATTTAAAGCGATTAAATCAAGGACGCGCGTGCGTTTAAGAACATCAGTCCGTTCATACCGTCCCGATAGTCTGAGCCAAAACGTCGTTTTCATTTCTTTTTTTTTTTTAAATGTTAAAAATCTGTGCCATAAACTTGACACGGTCGATCGCGATTCGCTAGGCTATAAAATAATTCTTTGATTAAATTTAAAGCGATGAAATCAACTACGCGCGTGCGTTCAATAACATCAGTCCGTTCATCCCGTCCCGGTAGTCTGAGTGAAAACGCCGTTTTCATCTCTTTTCTCTTCAAAATATTTGAAACCTGAGCCATGAGCTCGGCACAATCGATCGCGATTCGCTAAGCTATAAAATAATTCTTAGATTAAATTTAAAGCGATGAAATCAACTGCGCGCGAGCGTTCAATAACATCAGTCCGATCATCCCGTGCCGGTAGTCTGAGTGAAAACACCGTTTTCATCTCTTTTCTCTTCAAAATATTTGAAACCTGAGCCATAAGCTCGGCACAATCGATCGCGATTCGCTAAGCTATAAAATAATTCTTAGATTAAATTTAAAGCGATGAAATCAACTACGCGCGTGCATTCAATAACATCAGTCCGTTCATCCCGTCCCGGTAGTCTGAGTGAAAACGCCGTTTTCATCTCTTTTCTCGTTGAAAATATTTGAAATGTGCGTTATAAGCTCGACACGGTCGATCGCGCATTTCTAGACAGCAAAATAATTCTTAGGTTCAATGTAAAGCGATGAAATCAAGGACGCGCGTGCGTTCAATAATATCAGTCCGTTCATCCCGTCCCCGTAGTCTGAATGAAAATGCCGTTTTCATCTCTTTTCTCTTTAAAATATTTGAAATCTGAGCCATCAGCTCGGCACAATCAATCGCGCATCGCTAAGCTATAAAATAATTCTTAGATTAAATTTAAAGCGATGAAATCAACTACGCGCGAGCGTTCAATAACATCAGTCCGTTCATCCCGTCCCGGTAGTCTGAGTGAAAACGCCGTTTTCATCTCTTTTCTCTTCAAAATATTTGAAATCTGAGCCATCAGCTCGGCACAATCAATCGCGCATCGCTAAGCTATCGAATAATTCTAAGATTAAATTTAAAGCGATGAAATCAACCACGCGCGTGCGTTCAATAACATCAGTCCGTTCATCCCGTCCCGGTAGTCTGAGGGAAAACGCCGTTTTCATCTCTTTTCTCGTTGAAAATATATGAAATGTGCGTTATAAGCTCGACACGGTCGATCGCGCATTTCTAGACTGTAAAATAATTCTTAGGTTCAATTTAAAGCGATGAAATCAAGGACGCGCATGCGTTCAATAATATCAGTCCGTTCATCCCGTCCCGGTAGTCTGAGTGAAAACGCCGTTTTCATCTCTTTTCTCTTCAAAATATTTGAAATCTGAGCCATAAGCTCGGCACAATCGATCGCGCATCGCTAAGCTATAAAATAATTCTTAGATTAAATTTAAAGCGATGAAATCAACTACGCGCGTGCGTTCAATAACATCAGTCCGTTCATCCCGTCCCGGCAGTCTGAGTGAAAACGCCGTTTTCATCTCTTTTCTCTTCAAAATATTTGAAAGCTGAGCCATAAGCTCGGCACAATCGATCGCGCATCGCTAAGCTATCGAATAATTCTTAGATTAAATTTAAAACGATGAAATCAACCACGCGCGTGCGTTCAATAACATCAGTTCGTTCATACCGTCCCAATAGTCTGAGCCAAAACGCCGTTTTCATCTCTTTTCTCGTTGAAAATATTTGAAATGTGCGTTATAAGCTCGACACGGTCGACGGCGCATTTCTAGACTGTAAAATAATTCTTAGGTTCAATTTAAAGCGATGAAATCAAGGACGCGCGTGCGTTCAATAACATCAGTCCGTTCATCCCGTCCCGGTAGTCTGGGGGAAAACGCCGGTTTCATCTCTTTTCTCTTCAAAATATTTGAAATCCGAGCCATCAGCTCGGCACAATCAATCGCGCATCGCTAAGCTATAAAATAATTCTTAGATTAAATTTAAAGCGATGAAATCAACCACGCGCGTGCGTTCAATAACATCAGTCCGTTCATCCCGCCCCGGTAGTCTGAGGGAAAACGCCGTTTTCATCTCTTTTCTCGTTGAAAATATTTGAAATGTGCGTTATAAGCTCGATACGGTCGATCGCGCATTTCTAGACTGTAAAATAATTCTTAGGTTCAATTTAAAGCGATGAAATCAAGGACGCGCGTGCGTTCAATAATATCAGTCCGTTCATCCCGTCCCGGTAGTCTGAGGGAAAACGCCGTTTTCATCTCTTTTCTCGTTGAAAATATATGAAATGTGCGTTATAAGCTCGACACGGTCGATCGCGCATTTCTAGACTGTAAAATAATTCTTAGGTTCAATTTAAAGCGATGAAATCAAGGACGCGCATGCGTTCAATAATATCAGTCCGTTCATCCCGTCCCGGTAGTCTGAGTGAAAACGCCGTTTTCATCTCTTTTCTCTTCAAAATATTTGAAATCTGAGCCATAAGCTCGGCACAATCGATCGCGCATCGCTAAGCTATAAAATAATTCTTAGATTAAATTTAAAGCGATGAAATCAACTACGCGCGTGCGTTCAATAACATCAGTCCGTTCATCCCGTCCCGGTAGTCTGAGTGAAAACGCCGTTTTCATCTCTTTTCTCTTCAAAATATTTGAAACCTGAGCCATGAGCTCGGCACAATCGATCGCGATTCGCTAAGCTATAAAATAATTCTTAGATTAAATTTAAGGCGATGAAATCAACTGCGCGCGAGCGTTCAATAACATCAGTCCGACCATCCCGTGCCGGTAGTCTGAGTGAAAACACCGTTTTTATCTCTTTTCTCTTCAAAATATTTGAAACCTGAGCCATGAGCTCGGCACAATCGATCGCGATTCGCTAAGCTATAAAATAATTCTTAGATTAAATTTAAGGCGATGAAATCAACTGCGCGCGAGCGTTCAATAACATCAGTCCGACCATCCCGTGCCGGTAATCTGAGTGAAAACACCGTTTTCATCTCTTTTCTCTTCAAAATATTTGAAACCTGAGCCATGAGCTCGGCACAATCGATCGCGATTCGCTAAGCTATAAAATAATTCTTAGATTAAATTTAAAGCGATGAAATCAACTACGCGCGTGCGTTCAATAACATCAGTCCGTTCATCCCGTCCCGGTAGTCTGAGGGAAAACGCCGTTTTCATCTCTTTTCTCGTTGAAAATATATGAAATGTGCGTTATAAGCTCGACACGGTCGATCGCGCATTTCTAGACTGTAAAATAATTCTTAGGTTCAATTTAAAGCTATGAAATCAAGGACGCGCATGCGTTCAATAATATCAGTCCGTTCATCCCGTCCCGGTAGTCTGAGTGAAAACGCCGTTTTCATCTCTTTTCTCTTCAAAATATTTGAAATCTGAGCCATAAGCTCGGCACAATCGATCGCGCATCGCTAAGCTATAAAATAATTCTTAGATTAAATTTAAAGCGATGAAATCAACTACGCGCGTGCGTTCAATAACATCAGTCCGTTCATCCCGTCCCGGTAGTCTGAGTGAAAACGCCGTTTTCATCTCTTTTCTCTTCAAAATATTTGAAAGCTGAGCCATAAGCTCGGCACAATCGATCGCGCATCGCTAAGCTATCGAATAATTCTTAGATTAAATTTAAAACGATGAAATCAACCACGCGCGTGCGTTCAATAACATCAGTCCGTTCATACCGTCCCAATAGTCTGAGCCAAAACGCCGTTTTCATCTCTTTTCTCGTTGAAAATATTTGAAATGTGCGTTATAAGCTCGACACGGTCGACGGCGCATTTCTAGACTGTAAAATAATTCTTAGGTTCAATTTAAAGCGATGAAATCAAGGACGCGCGTGCGTTCAATAACATCAGTCCGTTCATCCCGTCCCGGTAGTCTGGGGGAAAACGCCGGTTTCATCACTTTTCTCTTCAAAATATTTGAAATCCGAGCCATCAGCTCGGTACAATCAATCGCGCATCGCTAAGCTATAAAATAATTCTTAGATTAAATTTAAAGCGATGAAATCAACCACGCGCGTGCGTTCAATAATATCAGTCCGTTCATCCCGCCCCGGTAGTCTGAGGGAAAACGCCGTTTTCATCTCTTTTCTCGTTGAAAATATTTGAAATGTGCGTTATAAGCTCGATACGGTCGATCGCGCATTTCTAGACTGTAAAATAATTCTTAGGTTCAATTTAAAGCGATGAAATCAAGGACGCGCGTGCGTTCAATAATATCAGTCCGTTCATCCCGTCCCGGTAGTCTGAGTGAAAACGCCGTTTTCATCTCTTTTCTCTTCAAAATATTTGAAATCTGAGCCATCAGCTCGGCACAATCAATCGCGCATCGCTAAGCTATAAAATAATTCTTAGATTAAATTTAAAGCGATGAAATCAACCACGCGCGTGCGTTCAATAACATCAGTCCGTTCATCCCGCCCCGGTAGTCTGAGGGAAAACGCCGTTTTCATCTCTTTTCTCTTCAAAATATTTGAAAGCTGAGCCATAAGCTCGGCACAATCGATCGCGCATCGCTAAGCTATCGAATAATTCTTAGATTAAATTTAAAACGATGAAATCAACCACGCGCGTGCGTTCAATAACATCAGTCCGTTCATACCGTCCCAATAGTCTGAGCCAAAACGCCGTTTTCATCTCTTTTCTCGTTGAAACTATTTGAAATGTGCGTTATAAGCTCGACAAGGTCGACGGCGCATTTCTAGACTGTAAAATAATTCTTAGGTTCAATTTAAAGCGATGAAATCAAGGACGCGCGTGCGTTCAATAACATCAGTCCTTTCATCCCGTCCCGGTAGTCTGGGGGAAAACGCCGGTTTCATCTCTTTTCTCTTCAAAATATTTGAAATCCGAGCCATCAGCTCGGCACAATCAATCGCGCATCGCTAAGCTATAAAATAATTCTTAGATTAAATTTAAAGCGATGAAATCAACCACGCGCGTGCGTTCAATAACATCAGTCCGTTCATCCCGCCCCGGTTGTCTGAGGGAAAACGCCGTTTTCATCTCTTTTCTCTTCAAAATATTTGAAAGCTGAGCCATAAGCTCGGCACAATCGATCGCGCATCGCTAAGCTATCGTATAATTCTTAGATTAAATTTAAAACGATGAAATCAACCACGCACGTGCGTTCAATAACATCAGTCCGTTCATACCGTCCCAATAGTCTGAGCCAAAACGCCGTTTGCATCTCTTTTCCCGTTGAAAATATTTGAAATGTGCGTTATAAGCTCGACACGGTCGACGGCGCATTTCTAGACTGTAAAATAATTCTTAGGTTCAATTTAAAGCGATGAAATCAAGGACGCGCGTGCGTTCAATAACATCAGTCTGATCATCCCGTGCCGGTAGTCTGAGTGAAAACACCGTTTTCATCTCTTTTCTCTTCAAAATATTTGAAACCTGAGCCATAAGCTCGGCACAATCGATCGCGATTCGCTAAGCTATAAAATAATTCTTAGATTAAATTTAAAGCGATGAAATCAACTACGCGCGTGCGTTCAATAACATCAGTCCGTTCATCCCGTCCCGGTAGTCTGAGGGAAAACGCCGTTTTCATCTCTTTTCTCGTTGAAAATATATGAAATGTGCGTTATAAGCTCGACACGGTCGATCGCGCATTTCTAGACTGTAAAATAATTCTTAGGTTCAATTTAAAGCTATGAAATCAAGGACGCGCATGCGTTCAATAATATCAGTCCGTTCATCCCGTCCCGGTAGTCTGAGTGAAAACGCCGTTTTCATCTCTTTTCTCTTCAAAATATTTGAAATCTGAGCCATAAGCTCGGCACAATCGATCGCGCATCGCTAAGCTATAACATAATTCTTAGATTAAATTTAAAGCGATGAAATCAACTACGCGCGTGCGTTCAATAACATTAGTCCGTTCATCCCGTCCCGGTAGTCTGAGTGAAAACGCCGTTTTCATCTCTTTTCTCTTCAAAATATTTGAAAGCTGAGCCATAAGCTCGGCACAATCGATCGCGCATCGCTAAGCTATCGAATAATTCTTACATTAAATTTAAAACGATGAAATCAACCACGCGCGTGCGTTCAATAACATCAGTCCGTTCATACCGTCCCAATAGTCTGAGCCAAAACGCCGATTTCATCTCTTTTCTCGTTGAAAATATTTGAAATGTGCGTTATAAGCTCGATACGGTCGATCGCGCATTTCTAGACTGTAAAATAATTCTTAGGTTCAATTTAAAGCGATGAAATCAAGGACGCGCGTGCGTTCAATAATATCAGCCCGTTCATCCCGTCCCGGTAGTATGAGTGAAAACGCCTTTTTCATCTCTTTTCTCTTCAAAATATTTGAAATCTGAGCCATCAGCTCGGCACAATCAATCGCGCATCGATAAGCTATCGAATAATTCTTAGATTAAATTTAAAGCGATGAAATCAACCACGCGCGTGCGTTCAACAACATCAGTCCGTTCATACCGTCCCGATAGTCTGAGCCAAAACGCCGTTTTCATCTCTTTTCTCGTTGAAAATATTTGAAATGTGCGTTATAAGCTCGACACGGTCGATCGCGCATTTCTAGACAGCAAAATAATTCTTAGGTTCAATGTAAAGCGATGAAATCAAGGACGCGCGTGCGTTCAATAATATCAGTCCGTTCATCCCGTCCCGGTAGTCTGAATGAAAACGCCGTTTTCATCTCTTTTCTCTTCAAAATATTTGAAATCTGAGCCATCAGCTCGGCACAATCAATCGCGCATCGCTAAGCTATAAAATAATTCTTAGATTAAATTTAAAGCGATGAAATCAACTACGCGCGAGCGTTCAATAACATCAGTCCGTTCATCCCGTCCCGGTAGTCTGAGTGAAAACGCCGTTTTCATCTCTTTTCTCTTCAAAATATTTGAAAGCTGAGCCATAAGCTCGGCACAATCGATCGCGCATCGCTAAGCTATCGAATAATTCTTAGATTAAATTTAAAACGATGAATTCAACCACGCGCGTGCGTTCAATAACATCAGTCCGTTCATACCGTCCCAATAGTCTGAGCCAAAACGCCGTTTTCATCTCTTTTCTCGTTGAAAATATTTGAAATGTGCGTTATAAGCTCGACACGGTCGACGGCGCATTTCTAGACTGTAAAATAATTCTTAGGTTCAATTTAAAGCGATGAAATCAAGGACGCGCGTGCGTTCAATAACATCAGTCCGATCATCCCGTGCCGGTAGTCTGAGTGAAAACACCGTTTTCATCTCTTTTCTCTTCAAAATATTTGAAACCTGAGCCATAAGCTCGGCACAATCGATCGCGATTCGCTAAGCTATAAAATAATTCTTAGATTAAATTTAAAGCGATGAAATCAACTACGCGCGTGCGTTCAATAACATCAGTCCGTTCATCCCGTCCCGGTAGTCTGAGTGAAAACGCCGTTTTCATCTCTTTTCTCGTTGAAAATATTTGAAATCTGAGCCATCAGCTCGGCACAATCAATCGCGCATCGCTAAGCTATCGAATAATTCTTAGATTAAATTTAAAGCGATGAAATCAACCACGCGCGTGCGTTCAATAACATCAGTCCGTTCATCCCGTCCCGGTAGTCTGAGGGAATACGCCGTTTTCATCTCTTTTCTCGTTGAAAATATATGAAATGTGCGTTATAAGCTCGACACGCTCGATCGCGCATTTCTAGACTGTAAAATAATTCTTAGGTTCAATTTAAAGCGATGAAATCAAGGACGCGCATGCGTTCAATAATATCAGTCCGTTCATCCCGTCCCGGTAGTCTGAGTGAAAACGCCGTTTTCATCTCTTTTCTCTTCAAAATATTTGAAATCTGAGCCATAAGCTCGGCACAATCGATCGCGCATCGCTAAGCTATAAAATAATTCTTAGATTAAATTTAAAGCGATGAAATCAACTACGCGCGTGCGTTCAATAACATCAGTCTGTTCATCCCGTCCTGGTAGTCTGAGTGAAAACGCCGTTTTCATCTCTTTTCTCTTCAAAATATTTGAAAGCTGAGCCATAAGCTCGGCACAATCGATCGCGCATCGCTAAGCTATCGAATAATTCTTAGATTAAATTTAAAACGATGGAATCAACCACGCGCGTGCGTTCAATAACATCAGTCCGTTCATACCGTCCCAATAGTCTGAGCCAAAACGCCGTTTTCATCTCTTTTCTCGTTGAAAATATTTGAAATGTGCGTTATAAGCTCGACACGGTCGACGGCGCATTTCTAAACTGTAAAATAATTCTTAGATTAAATTTAAAGCGATGAAATCAACCACGCGCGTGCGTTCAATAACATCAGTCCGTTCATCCCGTCCCGGTAGTCTGAGGGAAAACGCCGTTTTCATCTCTTTTCTCGTTGAAAATATATGAAATGTGCGTTATAAGCTCGACACGGTCGATCGCGCATTTCTAGACTGTAAAATAATTTTTAGGTTCAATTTAAAGCGATGAAATCAAGGACGCGCATGCGTTCAATAATATCAGTCCGTTCATCCCGTCCCGGTAGTCTGTGTGAAAACGCCGTTTTCATCTCTTTTCTCTTCAAAATATTTGAAATCTGAACCATAAGCTCGGCACAATCGATCGCGCATCGCTAAGCTATAAAATAATTCTTAGGTTCAATTTAAAGCGATGAAATCAAGGACGCGCGTGCGTTCAATAATATCAGTCCGTTCATCCCGTCCCGGTAGTCTGAGTGAGAACGCCGTTTTCATCTCTTTTCTCTTCAAAATATTTGAAATCTGAGCCATCAGCTCGGCACAATCAATCGCGCATCGCTAAGCTATCGAATAATTCTTAGATTAAATTTAAAGCGATGAAATCAACCACGCGCGTGCGTTCAATAACATCAGTCCGTTCATCCCGTCCCGGTAGTCTGAGGGAAAACGCCGTTTTCATCTCTTTTCTCGTTGAAAATATATGAAATGTGCGTTATAAGCTCGACACGGTCGATCGCGCATTTCTAGACTGTAAAATAATTCTTAGGTTCAATTTAAAGCGATGAAATCAAGGACGCGCATGCGTTCAATAATATCAGTCCGTTCATCCCGTCCCGGTAGTCTGAGTGAAAACGCCGTTTTCATCTCTTTTCTCTTCAAAATATTTGAAATCTGAGCCATAAGCTCGGCACAATTGATCGCGCATCGCTAAGCTATAAAATAATTCTTAGATTAAATTTAAAGCGATGAAATCAACTGCGCGCGAGCGTTCAATAACATCAGTCCGTTCATCCCGTCCCGGTAGTCTGAGCCAAAACGCCGTTTTCATCTCTTTTCTCTTCAAAATATTTGAAACGTGAGCCATAAGCTCGGCACAATCGATTGCGATTCGCTAAGCTATAAAATAATTCTTAGATTAAATTTAAAGCGATGAAATCAACTGCGCGCCAGCGTTCAATAACATCAGTCCGATCATCCCGTGCCGGTAGTCTGAGTGAAAACACCGTTTTCATCTCTTTTCTCTTCAAAATATTTGAAACCTGAGCCATGAGCTCGGCACAATCGATCGCGATTCGCTAAGCTATAAAATAATTCTTAGATTAAATTTAAAGCGATGAAATCAACTACGCGCGTGCGTTCAATAACATCAGTCCGTTCATCCCGTCCCGGTAGTCTGAGTGAAAACGCCGTTTTCATCTCTTTTCTCGTTGAAAATATTCGAAATGTGCGTTATAAGCTCGATACGGTCGATCGCGTATTTCTAGACTGTAAAATAATTCTTAGGTTCAATTTAAAGCGATGAAATCAAGGACGCGCGTGCGTTCAATAATATCAGTCCGTTCATCCCGTCCCGGTAGTCTGAGTGAAAACGCCGTTTTCATCTCTTTTCTCTTCAAAATATTTGAAATCTGAGCCATCAGCTCGGCACAATCAATCGCCCATCGCTAAGCTATCGAATAATTCTTAGATTAAATTTAAAGCGATGAAATCAACCACGCGCGTGCCTTCAACAACATCAGTCCGTTCATACCGTCCCGATAGTCTGAGCCAAAACGCCGTTTTCATCTCTTTTCTCGTTGAAAATATTTGAAATGTGCGTTATAAGCTCGACACGGTCGATCGCGGAATTCTAGACTGTAAAATAATTCTTAGGTTCAATTTAAAGCGATTAAATCAAGGACGCGCGTGCATTTAATAACATCAGTCCGTTCATACCGTCCCGATAGTCTGAGCCAAAACGTCGTTTTCATTTCTTTTCTCGTTGAAAATATTTGAAATCTGCGTTATAAGCTCGACACGGTCGATCGCGCATAGCTAAACTATAAAATAATTCTTAGATTAAATTGAAAGCGATGAAATCAAGTACGCGCGTGCGTTCAATAATATCAGTCCGTTCATCCCGTCCCGGTAGTCTGAGCCAAAACGCCGTTTTCATCTCTTTTCTCTTCAAAATATTTGAAACCTGAGCCATAAGCTCGGCACAATCGATCGCGATTCGCTAAGCTATAAAATAATTCTTAGATTAAATTTAAAGCGATGAAATCAACTGCGCGCGAGCGTTCAATAACATCAGTCCGTTATCCCGTCCCGGTAGTCTGAGCCAAAACGCCGTTTTCATCTCTTTTCTCTTCAAAATATTTGAAATCTGAGCCATAAGCTCGGCACAATCAATCGCGCATCGCTAAGCTATAAAATAATTCTTAGATTAAATTTAAAGCGATGAAATCAACTACGCGCGAGCGTTCAATAACATCAGTCCGTTCATCCCGTCCCGGTAGTCTGAGTGAAAACGCCGTTTTCATCTCTTTTCTCTTCAAAATATTTGAAATCTGAGCCATCAGCTCGGCACAATCAATCGCGCATCGCTAAGCTATCGAATAATTCTTAGATTAAATTTAAAGCGATGAAATCAACCACGCGCGTGCGTTCAATAACATCAGTCCGTTCATCCCGTCCCGGTAGTCTGAGGGAAAACGCCGTTTTCATCTCTTTTCTCGTTGAAAATATATGAAATGTGCGTTATAAGCTCGACACGGTCGATCGCGCATTTCTAGACTGTAAAATAATTCTTAGGTTCAATTAAAAGCGATGAAATCAAGGACGCGCATGCGTTCAATAATATCAGTCCGTTCATCCCGTCCCGGTAGTCTGAGTGAAAACGCCGTTTTCATCTCTTTTCTCTTCAAAATATTTGAAATCTGAGCCATAAGCTCGGCACAATCGATCGCGCATCGCTAAGCTATAAAATAATTCTTAGATTAAATTTAAAGCGATGAAATCAACTACGCGCGTGCGTTCAATAACATCAGTCCGTTCACCCCGTCCCGGTAGTCTGAGTGAAAACGCCGTTTTCATCTCTTTTCTCTTCAAAATATTTGAAAGCTGAGCCATAAGCTCGGCACAATCGATCGCGCATCGCTAAGCTACCGTATAATCCTTAGATTAAATTTAAAACGATGAAATCAACCACGCGCGTGCGTTCAATAACATCAGTCCGTTCATACCGTCCCAATAGTCTGAGCCAAAACGCCGTTTTCATCTCTTTTCTCGGTGAAAATATTTGAAATGTGCGTTATAAGCTCGGCACAATCGATCGCGCATCGCTAAGCTATAAAATAATTCTTAGATTAAATTTAAAGCGATGAAATCAAGGAAGCGCGTGCGTTCAATAACATCAGTCCGATCATCCCGTCCCGGTAGTCTGAGTGAAAACGCCGTTTTCATCTCTTTTCTCTTCAAAATATTTGAAATCTGAGCCATCAGCTCGGCACAATCAATCGCGCATCGGTAAGCTATCGAATAATTCTTAGATTAAATTTAAAGCGATGAAATCAACCACGCGCGTGCGTTCAATAACATCAGTCCGTTCATCCCGTCCCGGTAGTCTGAGTGAAAACGCCGTTTTCATCTCTTTTCTCGTTGAAAATATTTGAAATGTGCGTTATAAGCTCGACACGGTCGATCGCGCATTTCTAGACAGCAAAATAATTCTTAGGTTCAATGTAAAGCGATGAAATCAAGGACGCGCGTGCGTTCAATAATATCAGTCCGTTCATCCCGTCCCGGTAGTCTGAATGAAAACGCCGTTTTCATCTCTTTTCTCTTCAAAATATTTGAAATCTGAGCCATCAGCTCGGCACAATCAATCGCGCATCGCTAAGCTATAAAATAATTCTTAGATTAAATTTAAAGCGATGAAATCAACTACGCGCGAGCGTTCAATAACATCAGTCCGTTCATCCCGTCCCGGTAGTCTGAGTGAAAACGCCGTTATCATCTCTTTTCTCTTCAAAATATTTGAAAGCTGAGCCATAAGCTCGGCACAATCGATCGCGCATCGCTAAGCTATCGAATAATTCTTAGATTAAATTTAAAACGATGAAATCAACCACGCGCGTGCGTTCAATAACATCAGTCCGTTCATACCGTCCCAATAGTCTGAGCCAAAACGCCGTTTTCATCTCTTTTCTCGTTGAAAATATTTGAAATGTGCGTTATAAGCTCGACACGGTCGACGGCGCATTTCTAGACTGTAAAATAATTCTTAGGTTCAATTTAAAGCGATGAAATCAAGGACGCGCGTGCGTTCAATAACATCAGTCCGATCATCCCGTGCCGGTAGTCTGAGTGAAAACACCGTTTTCATCTCTTTTCTCTTCAAAATATTTGAAACCTGAGCCATAAGCTCGGCACAATCGATCGCGATTCGCTAAGCTATAAAATAATTCTTAGATTAAATTTAAAGCGATGAAATCAACTACGCGCGTGCGTTCAATAACATCAGTCCGTTCATCCCGTCCCGGTAGTCTGAGTGAAAACGCCGTTTTCATCTCTTTTCTCGTTGAAAATATTTGAAATGTGCGTTATAAGCTCGACACGGTCGATCGCGCATTTCTAGACAGCAAAATAATTCTTAGGTTCAATGTAAAGCGATGAAATCAAGGACGCGCGTGCGTTCAATAATATCAGTCCGTTCATCCCGTCCCGGTAGTCTGAATGAAAACGCCGTTTTCATCTCTTTTCTCTTCAAAATATTTGAAATCTGAGCGATCAGCTCGGCACAATCAATCGCGCATCGCTAAGCTATAAAATAATTCTTAGATTAAATTTAAAGCGATGAAATCAACTACGCGCGAGCGTTCAATAACATCAGTCCGTTCATCCCGTCCCGGTAGTCTGAGTGAAAACGCCGTTTTCATCTCTTTTCTCTTCAAAATATTTGAAATCTGAGCCATCAGCTCGGCACAATCAATCGCGCATCGCTAAGCTATCGAATAATTCTTAGATTAAATTTAAAGCGATGAAATCAACCACGCGCGTGCGTTCAATACCATCAGTCCGTTCATCCCGTCCCGGTAGTCTGAGGGAAAACGCCGTTTTCATCTCTTTTCTCGTTGAAAATATATGAAATGTGCGTGATAAGCTCGACACGGTCGATCGCGCATTTCTAGACTGTAAAATAATTCTTAGGTTCAATTTAAAGCGATGAAATCAAGGACGCGCATGCGTTCAATAATATCAGTCCGTTCATCCCGTCCCGGTAGTCTGAGTGAAAACGCCGTTTTCATCTCTTTTCTCTTCAAAATATTTGAAATCTGAGCCATAAGCTCGGCACAATCGATCGCGATTCGCTAAGCTATAAAATAATTCTTAGATTAAATTTAAAGCGATGAAATCAACTACGCGCGTGCGTTCAATAACATCAGTCCGTTCATCCCGTCCCGGTAGTCTGAGTGAAAACGCCGTTTTCATCTCTTTTCTCGTTGAAAATATTTGAAATCTGAGCCATCAGCTCGGCACAATCAATCGCGCATCGCTAAGCTATCGAATAATTCTTAGATTAAATTTAAAGCGATGAAATCAACCACGCGCGTGCGTTCAATAACATCAGTCCGTTCATCCCGTCCCGGTAGTCTGAGGGAATACGCCGTTTTCATCTCTTTTCTCGTTGAAAATATATGAAATGTGCGTTATAAGCTCGACACGCTCGATCGCGCATTTCTAGACTGTAAAATAATTCTTAGGTTCAATTTAAAGCGATGAAATCAAGGACGCGCATGCGTTCAATAATATCAGTCCGTTCATCCCGTCCCGGTAGTCTGAGTGAAAACGCCGTTTTCATCTCTTTTCTCTTCAAAATATTTGAAATCTGAGCCATAAGCTCGGCACAATCGATCGCGCATCGCTAAGCTATAAAATAATTCTTAGATTAAATTTAAAGCGATGAAATCAACTACGCGCGTGCGTTCAATAACATCAGTCTGTTCATCCCGTCCTGGTAGTCTGAGTGAAAACGCCGTTTTCATCTCTTTTCTCTTCAAAATATTTGAAAGCTGAGCCATAAGCTCGGCACAATCGATCGCGCATCGCTAAGCTATCGAATAATTCTTAGATTAAATTTAAAACGATGGAATCAACCACGCGCGTGCGTTCAATAACATCAGTCCGTTCATACCGTCCCAATAGTCTGAGCCAAAACGCCGTTTTCATCTCTTTTCTCGTTGAAAATATTTGAAATGTGCGTTATAAGCTCGACACGGTCGACGGCGCATTTCTAAACTGTAAAATAATTCTTAGATTAAATTTAAAGCGATGAAATCAACCACGCGCGTGCGTTCAATAACATCAGTCCGTTCATCCCGTCCCGGTAGTCTGAGGGAAAACGCCGTTTTCATCTCTTTTCTCGTTGAAAATATATGAAATGTGCGTTATAAGCTCGACACGGTCGATCGCGCATTTCTAGACTGTAAAATAATTTTTAGGTTCAATTTAAAGCGATGAAATCAAGGACGCGCATGCGTTCAATAATATCAGTCCGTTCATCCCGTCCCGGTAGTCTGTGTGAAAACGCCGTTTTCATCTCTTTTCTCTTCAAAATATTTGAAATCTGAACCATAAGCTCGGCACAATCGATCGCGCATCGCTAAGCTATAAAATAATTCTTAGGTTCAATTTAAAGCGATGAAATCAAGGACGCGCGTGCGTTCAATAATATCAGTCCGTTCATCCCGTCCCGGTAGTCTGAGTGAGAACGCCGTTTTCATCTCTTTTCTCTTCAAAATATTTGAAATCTGAGCCATCAGCTCGGCACAATCAATCGCGCATCGCTAAGCTATCGAATAATTCTTAGATTAAATTTAAAGCGATGAAATCAACCACGCGCGTGCGTTCAATAACATCAGTCCGTTCATCCCGTCCCGGTAGTCTGAGGGAAAACGCCGTTTTCATCTCTTTTCTCGTTGAAAATATATGAAATGTGCGTTATAAGCTCGACACGGTCGATCGCGCATTTCTAGACTGTAAAATAATTCTTAGGTTCAATTTAAAGCGATGAAATCAAGGACGCGCATGCGTTCAATAATATCAGTCCGTTCATCCCGTCCCGGTAGTCTGAGTGAAAACGCCGTTTTCATCTCTTTTCTCTTCAAAATATTTGAAATCTGAGCCATAAGCTCGGCACAATTGATCGCGCATCGCTAAGCTATAAAATAATTCTTAGATTAAATTTAAAGCGATGAAATCAACTGCGCGCGAGCGTTCAATAACATCAGTCCGTTCATCCCGTCCCGGTAGTCTGAGCCAAAACGCCGTTTTCATCTCTTTTCTCTTCAAAATATTTGAAACGTGAGCCATAAGCTCGGCACAATCGATTGCGATTCGCTAAGCTATAAAATAATTCTTAGATTAAATTTAAAGCGATGAAATCAACTGCGCGCCAGCGTTCAATAACATCAGTCCGATCATCCCGTGCCGGTAGTCTGAGTGAAAACACCGTTTTCATCTCTTTTCTCTTCAAAATATTTGAAACCTGAGCCATGAGCTCGGCACAATCGATCGCGATTCGCTAAGCTATAAAATAATTCTTAGATTAAATTTAAAGCGATGAAATCAACTACGCGCGTGCGTTCAATAACATCAGTCCGTTCATCCCGTCCCGGTAGTCTGAGTGAAAACGCCGTTTTCATCTCTTTTCTCGTTGAAAATATTCGAAATGTGCGTTATAAGCTCGATACGGTCGATCGCGTATTTCTAGACTGTAAAATAATTCTTAGGTTCAATTTAAAGCGATGAAATCAAGGACGCGCGTGCGTTCAATAATATCAGTCCGTTCATCCCGTCCCGGTAGTCTGAGTGAAAACGCCGTTTTCATCTCTTTTCTCTTCAAAATATTTGAAATCTGAGCCATCAGCTCGGCACAATCAATCGCCCATCGCTAAGCTATCGAATAATTCTTAGATTAAATTTAAAGCGATGAAATCAACCACGCGCGTGCCTTCAACAACATCAGTCCGTTCATACCGTCCCGATAGTCTGAGCCAAAACGCCGTTTTCATCTCTTTTCTCGTTGAAAATATTTGAAATGTGCGTTATAAGCTCGACACGGTCGATCGCGGAATTCTAGACTGTAAAATAATTCTTAGGTTCAATTTAAAGCGATTAAATCAAGGACGCGCGTGCATTTAATAACATCAGTCCGTTCATACCGTCCCGATAGTCTGAGCCAAAACGTCGTTTTCATTTCTTTTCTCGTTGAAAATATTTGAAATCTGCGTTATAAGCTCGACACGGTCGATCGCGCATAGCTAAACTATAAAATAATTCTTAGATTAAATTGAAAGCGATGAAATCAAGTACGCGCGTGCGTTCAATAATATCAGTCCGTTCATCCCGTCCCGGTAGTCTGAGCCAAAACGCCGTTTTCATCTCTTTTCTCTTCAAAATATTTGAAACCTGAGCCATAAGCTCGGCACAATCGATCGCGATTCGCTAAGCTATAAAATAATTCTTAGATTAAATTTAAAGCGATGAAATCAACTGCGCGCGAGCGTTCAATAACATCAGTCCGTTATCCCGTCCCGGTAGTCTGAGCCAAAACGCCGTTTTCATCTCTTTTCTCTTCAAAATATTTGAAATCTGAGCCATAAGCTCGGCACAATCAATCGCGCATCGCTAAGCTATAAAATAATTCTTAGATTAAATTTAAAGCGATGAAATCAACTACGCGCGAGCGTTCAATAACATCAGTCCGTTCATCCCGTCCCGGTAGTCTGAGTGAAAACGCCGTTTTCATCTCTTTTCTCTTCAAAATATTTGAAATCTGAGCCATCAGCTCGGCACAATCAATCGCGCATCGCTAAGCTATCGAATAATTCTTAGATTAAATTTAAAGCGATGAAATCAACCACGCGCGTGCGTTCAATAACATCAGTCCGTTCATCCCGTCCCGGTAGTCTGAGGGAAAACGCCGTTTTCATCTCTTTTCTCGTTGAAAATATATGAAATGTGCGTTATAAGCTCGACACGGTCGATCGCGCATTTCTAGACTGTAAAATAATTCTTAGGTTCAATTAAAAGCGATGAAATCAAGGACGCGCATGCGTTCAATAATATCAGTCCGTTCATCCCGTCCCGGTAGTCTGAGTGAAAACGCCGTTTTCATCTCTTTTCTCTTCAAAATATTTGAAATCTGAGCCATAAGCTCGGCACAATCGATCGCGCATCGCTAAGCTATAAAATAATTCTTAGATTAAATTTAAAGCGATGAAATCAACTACGCGCGTGCGTTCAATAACATCAGTCCGTTCACCCCGTCCCGGTAGTCTGAGTGAAAACGCCGTTTTCATCTCTTTTCTCTTCAAAATATTTGAAAGCTGAGCCATAAGCTCGGCACAATCGATCGCGCATCGCTAAGCTACCGTATAATCCTTAGATTAAATTTAAAACGATGAAATCAACCACGCGCGTGCGTTCAATAACATCAGTCCGTTCATACCGTCCCAATAGTCTGAGCCAAAACGCCGTTTTCATCTCTTTTCTCGGTGAAAATATTTGAAATGTGCGTTATAAGCTCGGCACAATCGATCGCGCATCGCTAAGCTATAAAATAATTCTTAGATTAAATTTAAAGCGATGAAATCAAGGAAGCGCGTGCGTTCAATAACATCAGTCCGATCATCCCGTCCCGGTAGTCTGAGTGAAAACGCCGTTTTCATCTCTTTTCTCTTCAAAATATTTGAAATCTGAGCCATCAGCTCGGCACAATCAATCGCGCATCGGTAAGCTATCGAATAATTCTTAGATTAAATTTAAAGCGATGAAATCAACCACGCGCGTGCGTTCAATAACATCAGTCCGTTCATCCCGTCCCGGTAGTCTGAGTGAAAACGCCGTTTTCATCTCTTTTCTCGTTGAAAATATTTGAAATGTGCGTTATAAGCTCGACACGGTCGATCGCGCATTTCTAGACAGCAAAATAATTCTTAGGTTCAATGTAAAGCGATGAAATCAAGGACGCGCGTGCGTTCAATAATATCAGTCCGTTCATCCCGTCCCGGTAGTCTGAATGAAAACGCCGTTTTCATCTCTTTTCTCTTCAAAATATTTGAAATCTGAGCCATCAGCTCGGCACAATCAATCGCGCATCGCTAAGCTATAAAATAATTCTTAGATTAAATTTAAAGCGATGAAATCAACTACGCGCGAGCGTTCAATAACATCAGTCCGTTCATCCCGTCCCGGTAGTCTGAGTGAAAACGCCGTTATCATCTCTTTTCTCTTCAAAATATTTGAAAGCTGAGCCATAAGCTCGGCACAATCGATCGCGCATCGCTAAGCTATCGAATAATTCTTAGATTAAATTTAAAACGATGAAATCAACCACGCGCGTGCGTTCAATAACATCAGTCCGTTCATACCGTCCCAATAGTCTGAGCCAAAACGCCGTTTTCATCTCTTTTCTCGTTGAAAATATTTGAAATGTGCGTTATAAGCTCGACACGGTCGACGGCGCATTTCTAGACTGTAAAATAATTCTTAGGTTCAATTTAAAGCGATGAAATCAAGGACGCGCGTGCGTTCAATAACATCAGTCCGATCATCCCGTGCCGGTAGTCTGAGTGAAAACACCGTTTTCATCTCTTTTCTCTTCAAAATATTTGAAACCTGAGCCATAAGCTCGGCACAATCGATCGCGATTCGCTAAGCTATAAAATAATTCTTAGATTAAATTTAAAGCGATGAAATCAACTACGCGCGTGCGTTCAATAACATCAGTCCGTTCATCCCGTCCCGGTAGTCTGAGTGAAAACGCCGTTTTCATCTCTTTTCTCGTTGAAAATATTTGAAATGTGCGTTATAAGCTCGACACGGTCGATCGCGCATTTCTAGACAGCAAAATAATTCTTAGGTTCAATGTAAAGCGATGAAATCAAGGACGCGCGTGCGTTCAATAATATCAGTCCGTTCATCCCGTCCCGGTAGTCTGAATGAAAACGCCGTTTTCATCTCTTTTCTCTTCAAAATATTTGAAATCTGAGCCATCAGCTCGGCACAATCAATCGCGCATCGCTAAGCTATAAAATAATTCTTAGATTAAATTTAAAGCGATGAAATCAACTACGCGCGAGCGTTCAATAACATCAGTCCGTTCATCCCGTCCCGGTAGTCTGAGTGAAAACGCCGTTTTCATCTCTTTTCTCTTCAAAATATTTGAAATCTGAGCCATCAGCTCGGCACAATCAATCGCGCATCGCTAAGCTATCGAATAATTCTTAGATTAAATTTAAAGCGATGAAATCAACCACGCGCGTGCGTTCAATACCATCAGTCCGTTCATCCCGTCCCGGTAGTCTGAGGGAAAACGCCGTTTTCATCTCTTTTCTCGTTGAAAATATATGAAATGTGCGTGATAAGCTCGACACGGTCGATCGCGCATTTCTAGACTGTAAAATAATTCTTAGGTTCAATTTAAAGCGATGAAATCAAGGACGCGCATGCGTTCAATAATATCAGTCCGTTCATCCCGTCCCGGTAGTCTGAGTGAAAACGCCGTTTTCATCTCTTTTCTCTTCAAAATATTTGAAATCTGAGCCATAAGCTCGGCACAATCGATCGCGCATCGCTAAGCTATAAAATAATTCTTAGATTAAATTTAAAGCGATGAAATCAACTACGCGCGTGCGTTCAATAACATCAGTCTGTTCATCCCGTCCCGGTAGTCTGAGTGAAAACGCCGTTTTCATCTCTTTTCTCTTCAAAATATTTGAAATCTGAGCCATCAGCTCGGCACAATCAATCGCGCATCGCTAAGCTATCGAATAATTCTTAGATTAAATTTAAAGCGATGAAATCAACCACGCGCGTGCGTTCAATAACATCAGTCCGTTCATCCCGTCCCGGTAGTCTGAGGGAATACGCCGTTTTCATCTCTTTTCTCGTTGAAAATATATGAAATGTGCGTTATAAGCTCGGCACAATCGATCGCGCATCGCTAAGCTATAAAATAATTCTTAGATTAAATTTAAAGCGATGAAATCAACTACGCGCGTGCGTTCAATAACATCAGTCCGTTCACCCCGTCCCGGTAGTCTGAGTGAAAACGCCGTTTTCATCTCTTTTCTCTTCAAAATATTTGAAAGCTGAGCCATAAGCTCGGCACAATCGATCGCGCATCGCTAAGCTACCGTATAATCCTTAGATTAAATTTAAAACGATGAAATCAACCACGCGCGTGCGTTCAATAACATCAGTCCGTTCATACCGTCCCAATAGTCTGAGCCAAAACGCCGTTTTCATCTCTTTTCTCGGTGAAAATATTTGAAATGTGCGTTATAAGCTCGGCACAATCGATCGCGCATCGCTAAGCTATAAAATAATTCTTAGATTAAATTTAAAGCGATGAAATCAAGGAAGCGCGTGCGTTCAATAACATCAGTCCCATCATCCCGTCCCGGTAGTCTGAGTGAAAACGCCGTTTTCATCTCTTTTCTCTTCAAAATATTTGAAATCTGAGCCATCAGCTCGGCACAATCAATCGCGCATCGCTAAGCTATCGAATAATTCTTAGATTAAATTTAAAGCGATGAAATCAACCACGCGCGTGCGTTCAATAACATCAGTCCGTTCATCCCGTCCCGGTAGTCTGAGTGAAAACGCCGTTTTCATCTCTTTTCTCGTTGAAAATATTTGAAATGTGCGTTATAAGCTCGACACGGTCGATCGCGCATTTCTAGACAGCAAAATAATTCTTAGGTTCAATGTAAAGCGATGAAATCAAGGACGCGCGTGCGTTCAATAATATCAGTCCGTTCATCCCGTCCCGGTAGTCTGAGTGAAAACGCCGTTTTCATCTCTTTTCTCTTCAAAATATTTGAAATCTGAGCCATCAGCTCGGCACAATCAATCGCCCATCGCTAAGCTATCGAATAATTCTTAGATTAAATTTAAAGCGATGAAATCAACCACGCGCGTGCCTTCAACAACATCAGTCCGTTCATACCGTCCCGATAGTCTGAGCCAAAACGCCGTTTTCATCTCTTTTCTCGTTGAAAATATTTGAAATGTGCGTTATAAGCTCGACACGGTCGATCGCGGAATTCTAGACTGTAAAATAATTCTTAGGTTCAATTTAAAGCGATTAAATCAAGGACGCGCGTGCATTTAATAACATCAGTCCGTTCATACCGTCCCGATAGTCTGAGCCAAAACGTCGTTTTCATTTCTTTTCTCGTTGAAAATATTTGAAATCTGCGTTATAAGCTCGACACGGTCGATCGCGCATAGCTAAACTATAAAATAATTCTTAGATTAAATTGAAAGCGATGAAATCAAGTACGCGCGTGCGTTCAATAATATCAGTCCGTTCATCCCGTCCCGGTAGTCTGAGCCAAAACGCCGTTTTCATCTCTTTTCTCTTCAAAATATTTGAAACCTGAGCCATAAGCTCGGCACAATCGATCGCGATTCGCTAAGCTATAAAATAATTCTTAGATTAAATTTAAAGCGATGAAATCAACTGCGCGCGAGCGTTCAATAACATCAGTCCGTTATCCCGTCCCGGTAGTCTGAGCCAAAACGCCGTTTTCATCTCTTTTCTCTTCAAAATATTTGAAATCTGAGCCATAAGCTCGGCACAATCAATCGCGCATCGCTAAGCTATAAAATAATTCTTAGATTAAATTTAAAGCGATGAAATCAACTACGCGCGAGCGTTCAATAACATCAGTCCGTTCATCCCGTCCCGGTAGTCTGAGTGAAAACGCCGTTTTCATCTCTTTTCTCTTCAAAATATTTGAAATCTGAGCCATCAGCTCGGCACAATCAATCGCGCATCGCTAAGCTATCGAATAATTCTTAGATTAAATTTAAAGCGATGAAATCAACCACGCGCGTGCGTTCAATAACATCAGTCCGTTCATCCCGTCCCGGTAGTCTGAGGGAAAACGCCGTTTTCATCTCTTTTCTCGTTGAAAATATATGAAATGTGCGTTATAAGCTCGACACGGTCGATCGCGCATTTCTAGACTGTAAAATAATTCTTAGGTTCAATTAAAAGCGATGAAATCAAGGACGCGCATGCGTTCAATAATATCAGTCCGTTCATCCCGTCCCGGTAGTCTGAGTGAAAACGCCGTTTTCATCTCTTTTCTCTTCAAAATATTTGAAATCTGAGCCATAAGCTCGGCACAATCGATCGCGCATCGCTAAGCTATAAAATAATTCTTAGATTAAATTTAAAGCGATGAAATCAACTACGCGCGTGCGTTCAATAACATCAGTCCGTTCACCCCGTCCCGGTAGTCTGAGTGAAAACGCCGTTTTCATCTCTTTTCTCTTCAAAATATTTGAAAGCTGAGCCATAAGCTCGGCACAATCGATCGCGCATCGCTAAGCTACCGTATAATCCTTAGATTAAATTTAAAACGATGAAATCAACCACGCGCGTGCGTTCAATAACATCAGTCCGTTCATACCGTCCCAATAGTCTGAGCCAAAACGCCGTTTTCATCTCTTTTCTCGGTGAAAATATTTGAAATGTGCGTTATAAGCTCGGCACAATCGATCGCGCATCGCTAAGCTATAAAATAATTCTTAGATTAAATTTAAAGCGATGAAATCAAGGAAGCGCGTGCGTTCAATAACATCAGTCCGATCATCCCGTCCCGGTAGTCTGAGTGAAAACGCCGTTTTCATCTCTTTTCTCTTCAAAATATTTGAAATCTGAGCCATCAGCTCGGCACAATCAATCGCGCATCGGTAAGCTATCGAATAATTCTTAGATTAAATTTAAAGCGATGAAATCAACCACGCGCGTGCGTTCAATAACATCAGTCCGTTCATCCCGTCCCGGTAGTCTGAGTGAAAACGCCGTTTTCATCTCTTTTCTCGTTGAAAATATTTGAAATGTGCGTTATAAGCTCGACACGGTCGATCGCGCATTTCTAGACAGCAAAATAATTCTTAGGTTCAATGTAAAGCGATGAAATCAAGGACGCGCGTGCGTTCAATAATATCAGTCCGTTCATCCCGTCCCGGTAGTCTGAATGAAAACGCCGTTTTCATCTCTTTTCTCTTCAAAATATTTGAAATCTGAGCCATCAGCTCGGCACAATCAATCGCGCATCGCTAAGCTATAAAATAATTCTTAGATTAAATTTAAAGCGATGAAATCAACTACGCGCGAGCGTTCAATAACATCAGTCCGTTCATCCCGTCCCGGTAGTCTGAGTGAAAACGCCGTTATCATCTCTTTTCTCTTCAAAATATTTGAAAGCTGAGCCATAAGCTCGGCACAATCGATCGCGCATCGCTAAGCTATCGAATAATTCTTAGATTAAATTTAAAACGATGAAATCAACCACGCGCGTGCGTTCAATAACATCAGTCCGTTCATACCGTCCCAATAGTCTGAGCCAAAACGCCGTTTTCATCTCTTTTCTCGTTGAAAATATTTGAAATGTGCGTTATAAGCTCGACACGGTCGACGGCGCATTTCTAGACTGTAAAATAATTCTTAGGTTCAATTTAAAGCGATGAAATCAAGGACGCGCGTGCGTTCAATAACATCAGTCCGATCATCCCGTGCCGGTAGTCTGAGTGAAAACACCGTTTTCATCTCTTTTCTCTTCAAAATATTTGAAACCTGAGCCATAAGCTCGGCACAATCGATCGCGATTCGCTAAGCTATAAAATAATTCTTAGATTAAATTTAAAGCGATGAAATCAACTACGCGCGTGCGTTCAATAACATCAGTCCGTTCATCCCGTCCCGGTAGTCTGAGTGAAAACGCCGTTTTCATCTCTTTTCTCGTTGAAAATATTTGAAATGTGCGTTATAAGCTCGACACGGTCGATCGCGCATTTCTAGACAGCAAAATAATTCTTAGGTTCAATGTAAAGCGATGAAATCAAGGACGCGCGTGCGTTCAATAATATCAGTCCGTTCATCCCGTCCCGGTAGTCTGAATGAAAACGCCGTTTTCATCTCTTTTCTCTTCAAAATATTTGAAATCTGAGCCATCAGCTCGGCACAATCAATCGCGCATCGCTAAGCTATAAAATAATTCTTAGATTAAATTTAAAGCGATGAAATCAACTACGCGCGAGCGTTCAATAACATCAGTCCGTTCATCCCGTCCCGGTAGTCTGAGTGAAAACGCCGTTTTCATCTCTTTTCTCTTCAAAATATTTGAAATCTGAGCCATCAGCTCGGCACAATCAATCGCGCATCGCTAAGCTATCGAATAATTCTTAGATTAAATTTAAAGCGATGAAATCAACCACGCGCGTGCGTTCAATACCATCAGTCCGTTCATCCCGTCCCGGTAGTCTGAGGGAAAACGCCGTTTTCATCTCTTTTCTCGTTGAAAATATATGAAATGTGCGTGATAAGCTCGACACGGTCGATCGCGCATTTCTAGACTGTAAAATAATTCTTAGGTTCAATTTAAAGCGATGAAATCAAGGACGCGCATGCGTTCAATAATATCAGTCCGTTCATCCCGTCCCGGTAGTCTGAGTGAAAACGCCGTTTTCATCTCTTTTCTCTTCAAAATATTTGAAATCTGAGCCATAAGCTCGGCACAATCGATCGCGCATCGCTAAGCTATAAAATAATTCTTAGATTAAATTTAAAGCGATGAAATCAACTACGCGCGTGTGTTCAATAACATCAGTCTGTTCATCCCGTCCCGGTAGTCTGAGTGAAAACGCCGTTTTCATCTCTTTTCTCTTCAAAATATTTGAAATCTGAGCCATCAGCTCGGCACAATCAATCGCGCATCGCTAAGCTATCGAATAATTCTTAGATTAAATTTAAAGCGATGAAATCAACCACGCGCGTGCGTTCAATAACATCAGTCCGTTCATCCCGTCCCGGTAGTCTGAGGGAATACGCCGTTTTCATCTCTTTTCTCGTTGAAAATATATGAAATGTGCGTTATAAGCTCGGCACAATCGATCGCGCATCGCTAAGCTATAAAATAATTCTTAGATTAAATTTAAAGCGATGAAATCAACTACGCGCGTGCGTTCAATAACATCAGTCCGTTCACCCCGTCCCGGTAGTCTGAGTGAAAACGCCGTTTTCATCTCTTTTCTCTTCAAAATATTTGAAAGCTGAGCCATAAGCTCGGCACAATCGATCGCGCATCGCTAAGCTACCGTATAATCCTTAGATTAAATTTAAAACGATGAAATCAACCACGCGCGTGCGTTCAATAACATCAGTCCGTTCATACCGTCCCAATAGTCTGAGCCAAAACGCCGTTTTCATCTCTTTTCTCGGTGAAAATATTTGAAATGTGCGTTATAAGCTCGGCACAATCGATCGCGCATCGCTAAGCTATAAAATAATTCTTAGATTAAATTTAAAGCGATGAAATCAAGGAAGCGCGTGCGTTCAATAACATCAGTCCCATCATCCCGTCCCGGTAGTCTGAGTGAAAACGCCGTTTTCATCTCTTTTCTCTTCAAAATATTTGAAATCTGAGCCATCAGCTCGGCACAATCAATCGCGCATCGCTAAGCTATCGAATAATTCTTAGATTAAATTTAAAGCGATGAAATCAACCACGCGCGTGCGTTCAATAACATCAGTCCGTTCATCCCGTCCCGGTAGTCTGAGTGAAAACGCCGTTTTCATCTCTTTTCTCGTTGAAAATATTTGAAATGTGCGTTATAAGCTCGACACGGTCGATCGCGCATTTCTAGACAGCAAAATAATTCTTAGGTTCAATGTAAAGCGATGAAATCAAGGACGCGCGTGCGTTCAATAATATCAGTCCGTTCATCCCGTCCCGGTAGTCTGAATGAAAACGCCGTTTTCATCTCTTTTCTCTTCAAAATATTTGAAATCTGAGCCATCAGCTCGGCACAATCAATCGCGCATCGCTAAGCTATAAAATAATTCTTAGATTAAATTTAAAGCGATGAAATCAACTACGCGCGAGCGTTCAATAACATCAGTCCGTTCATCCCGTCCCGGTAGTCTGAGTGAAAACGCCGTTTTCATCTCTTTTCTCTTCAAAATATTTGAAAGCTGAGCCATAAGCTCGGCACAATCGATCGCGCATCGCTAAGCTATCGAATAATTCTTAGATTAAATTTAAAACGATGAAATCAACCACGCGCGTGCGTTCAATAACATCAGTCCGTTCATACCGTCCCAATAGTCTGAGCCAAAACGCCGTTTTCATCTCTTTTCTCGTTGAAAATATTTGAAATGTGCGTTATAAGCTCGACACGGTCGACGGCGCATTTCTAGACTGTAAAATAATTCTTAGGTTCAATTTAAAGCGATGAAATCAAGGACGCGCGTGCGTTCAATAACATCAGTCCGATCATCCCGTGCCGGTAGTCTGAGTGAAAACACCGTTTTCATCTCTTTTCTCTTCAAAATATTTGAAACCTGAGCCATAAGCTCGGCACAATCAATCGCGCATCGCTAAGCTATAAAATAATTCTTAGATTAAATTTAAAGCGATGAAATCAACTACGCGCGAGCGTTCAATAACATCAGTCCGTTCATCCCGTCTCGGTAGTCTGAGTGAAAACGCCGTTTTCATCTCTTTTCTCTTCAAAATATTTGAAATCTGAGCCATCAGCTCGGCACAATCAATCGCGCATCGCTAAGCTATCGAATAATTCTTAGATTAAATTTAAAGCGATGAAATCAACCACGCGCGTGCGTTCAATAACATCAGTCCGTTCATCCCGTCCCGGTAGTCTGAGGGAAAACGCCGTTTTCATCTCTTTTCTCGTTGAAAATATATGAAATGTGCGTTATAAGCTCGACACGGTCGATCGCGCATTTCTAGACTGTAAAATAATACTTAGGTTCAATTTAAAGCGATGAAATCAAGGACGCGCATGCGTTCAATAATATCAGTCCGTTCATCCCGTCCCGGTAGTCTGAGCCAAAACGCCGTTTTCATCTCTTTTCTCTTCAAAATATTTGAAACCTGAGCCATAAGCTCGGCACAATCGATCGCGATTCGCTAAGCTATAAAATAATTCTTAGATTAAATTTAAAGCGATGAAATCAACTGCGCGCGAGCGTTCAATAACATCAGTCCGATCATCCCGTGCCGGTAGTCTGAGTGAAAACACCGTTTTCATCTCTTTTCTCTTCAAAATATTTGAAACCTGAGCCATGAGCTCGGCACAATCGATCGCGATTCGCTAAGCTATAAAATAATTCTTAGATTAAATTTAAAGCGATGAAATCAACTACGCGCGTGCGTTCAATAACACCAGTCCGTTCATCCCGTCCCGGTAGTCTGAGTGAAAACGCCGTTTTCATCTCTTTTCTCGTTGAAAATATTTGAAATGTGCGTTATAAGCTCGACACGGTCGATCGCGCATTTCTAGACAGCAAAATAATTCTTAGGTTCAATGTAAAGCGATGAAATCAAGGACGCGCGTGCGTTCAATAATATCAGTCCGTTCATCCCGTCCCGGTAGTCTGAATGAAAACGCCGTTTTCATCTCTTTTCTCTTCAAAATATTTGAAATCTGAGCCATCAGCTCGGCACAATCAATCGCGCATCGCTAAGCTATAAAATAATTCTTAGATTAAATTTAAAGCGATGAAATCAACTACGCGCGAGCGTTCAATAACATCAGTCCGTTCATCCCGTCCCGGTAGTCTGAGTGAAAACGCCGTTTTCATCTCTTTTCTCTTCAAAATATTTGAAATCTGAGCCATCAGCTCGGCACAATCAATCGCGCATCGCTAAGCTATCGAATAATTCTTAGATTAAATTTAAAGCGATGAAATCAACCACGCGCGTGCGTTCAATAACATCAGTCCGTTCATCCCGTCCCGGTAGTCTGAGGGAAAACGCCGTTTTCATCTCTTTTCTCGTTGAAAATATATGAAATGTGCGTTATAAGCTCGACACGGTCGATCGCGCATTTCTAGACAGCAAAATAATTCTTAGGTTCAATGTAAAGCGATGAAATCAAGGACGCGCGTGCGTTCAATAATATCAGTCCGTTCATCCCGTCCCGGTAGTCTGAATGAAAACGCCGTTTTCATCTCTTTTCTCTTCAAAATATTTGAAATCTGAGCCATCAGCTCGGCACAATCAATCGCGCATCGCTAAGCTATAAAATAATTCTTAGATTAAATTTAAAGCGATGAAATCAACTACGCGCGAGCGTTCAATAACATCAGTCCGTTCATCCCGTCCCGGTAGTCTGAGTGAAAACGCCGTTTTCATCTCTTTTCTCTTCAAAATATTTGAAATCTGAGCCATCAGCTCGGCACAATCAATCGCGCATCGCTAAGCTATCGAATAATTCTTAGATTAAATTTAAAGCGATGAAATCAACCACGCGCGTGCGTTCAATAACATCAGTCCGTTCATCCCGTCCCGGTAGTCTGAGGGAAAACGCCGTTTTCATCTCTTTTCTCGTTGAAAATATATGAAATGTGCGTTATAAGCTCGACACGGTCGATCGCGCATTTCTAGACTGTAAAATAATTCTTAGGTTCAATTTAAAGCGATGAAATCAAGGACGCGCATGCGTTCAATAATATCAGTCCGTTCATCCCGTCCCGGTAGTCTGAGTGAAAACGCCGTTTTCATCTCTTTTCTCTTCAAAATATTTGAAATCTGAGCCATAAGCTCGGCACAATCGATCGCGCATCGCTAAGCTATAAAATAATTCTTAGATTAAATTTAAAGCGATGAAATCAACTACGCGCGTGCGTTCAATAACATCAGTCCGTTCATCCCGTCCCGGTAGTCTGAGTGAAAACGCCGTTTTCATCTCTTTTCTCTTCAAAATATTTGAAAGCTGAGCCATAAGCTCGGCACAATCGATCGCGCATCGCTAAGCTATCGTATAATTCTTAGATTAAATTTAAAACGATGAAATCAACCACGCGCGTGCGTTCAATAACATCAGTCCGTTCATACCGTCCCAATAGTCTGAGCCAAAACGCCGTTTTCATCTCTTTTCCCGTTGAAAATATTTGAAATGTGCGTTATAAGCTCGACACGGTCGACGGCGCATTTCTAGACTGTAAAATAATTCTTAGGTTCAATTTAAAGCGATGAAATCAAGGACGCGCGTGCGTTCAATAACATCAGTCCGATCATCCCGTGCCGGTAGTCTGAGTGAAAACACCGTTTTCATCTCTTTTCTCTTCAAAATATTTGAAACCTGAGCCATAAGCTCGGCACAATCGATCGCGATTCGCTAAGCTATAAAATAATTCTTAGGTTCAATTTAAAGCGATGAAATCAAGGACGCGCGTGCGTTCAATAACATCAGTCCGATCATCCCGTCCCGGTAGTCTGAATGAAAACGCCGTTTTCATCTCTTTTCTCTTCAAAATATTTGAAATCTGAGCCATCAGCTCGGCACAATCAATCGCGCATCGCTAAGCTATAAAATAATTCTTAGATTAAATTAAAAGCGATGAAATCAACTACGCGCGAGCGTTCAATAACATCAGTCCGTTCATCCCGTCCCGGTAGTCTGAGTGAAAACGCCGTTTTCATCTCTTTTCTCTTCAAAATATTTGAAAGCTGAGCCATAAGCTCGGCACAATCGATCGCGCATCGCTAAGCTATCGAATAATTCTTAGATTAAATTTAAAACGATGAAATCAACCACGCGCGTGCGTTCAATAACATCAGTCCGTTCATACCGTCCCAATAGTCTGAGCCAAAACGCCGTTTTCATCTCTTTTCTCGTTGAAAATATTTGAAATGTGCGTTATAAGCTCGACACGGTCGACGGCGCATTTCTAGACTGTAAAATAATTCTTAGGTTCAATTTAAAGCGATGAAATCAAGGACGCGCGTGCGTTCAATAACATCAGTCCGTTCATCCCGTCCCGGTAGTCTGGGGGAAAACGCCGGTTTCATCTCTTTTCTCTTCAAAATATTTGAAATCCGAGCCATCAGCTCGGCACAATCAATCGCGCATCGCTAAGCTATAAAATAATTCTTAGATTAAATTTAAAGCGATGAAATCAACTACGCGCGAGCGTTCAATAACATCAGTCCGTTCATCCCGTCCCGGTAGTCTGAGTGAAAACGCCGTTTTCATCTCTTTTCTCTTCAAAATATTTAAAATCTGAGCCATCAGCTCGGCACAATCAATCGCGCATCGCTAAGCTATCGAATAATTCTTAGATTAAATTAAAAGCGATGAAATCAACTACGCGCGAGCGTTCAATAACATCAGTCCGTTCATCCCGTCCCGGTAGTCTGAGTGAAAACGCCGTTTTCATCTCTTTTCTCTTCAAAATATTTGAAATCCGAGCCATCAGCTCGGCACAATCAATCGCGCATCGCTAAGCTATAAAATAATTCTTAGATTAAATTTAAAGCGATGAAATCAACCACGCGCGTGCGTTCAATAACATCAGTCCGTTCATCCCGCCACGGTAGTCTGAGGGAAAACGCCGTTTTCATCTCTTTTCTCGTTGAAAATATTTGAAATGTGCGTTATAAGCTCGACACGGTCGACGGCGCATTTCTAGACTGTAAAATAATTCTTAGGTTCAATTTAAAGCGATGAAATCAAGGACGCGCGTGCGTTCAATAACATCAGTCCGTTCATCCCGTCCCGGTAGTCTGGGGGAAAACGCCGGTTTCATCTCTTTTCTCTTCAAAATATTTGAAATCCGAGCCATCAGCTCGGCACAATCAATCGCGCATCGCTAAGCTATAAAATAATTCTTAGATTAAATTTAAAGCGATGAAATCAACTACGCGCGAGCGTTCAATAACATCAGTCCGTTCATCCCGTCCCGGTAGTCTGAGTGAAAACGCCGTTTTCATCTCTTTTCTCTTCAAAATATTTAAAATCTGAGCCATCAGCTCGGCACAATCAATCGCGCATCGCTAAGCTATCGAATAATTCTTAGATTAAATTTAAAGCGATGAAATCAACCACGCGCGTGCGTTCAATAACATCAGTCCGTTCATCCCGTCCCGGTAGTCTGAGGGAAAACGCCGTTTTCATCTCTTTTCTCGTTGAAAATATATGAAATGTGCGTTATAAGCTCGACACGGTCGATCGCGCATTTCTAGACTGTAAAATAATACTTAGGTTCAATTTAAAGCGATGAAATCAAGGACGCGCATGCGTTCAATAATATCAGTCCGTTCATCCCGTCCCGGTAGTCTGAGCCAAAACGCCGTTTTCATCTCTTTTCTCTTCAAAATATTTGAAACCTGAGCCATAAGCTCGGCACAATCGATCGCGATTCGCTAAGCTATAAAATAATTCTTAGATTAAATTTAAAGCGATGAAATCAACTGCGCGCGAGCGTTCAATAACATCAGTCCGATCATCCCGTGCCGGTAGTCTGAGTGAAAACACCGTTTTCATCTCTTTTCTCTTCAAAATATTTGAAACCTGAGCCATGAGCTCGGCACAATCGATCGCGATTCGCTAAGCTATAAAATAATTCTTAGATTAAATTTAAAGCGATGAAATCAACTACGCGCGTGCGTTCAATAACACCAGTCCGTTCATCCCGTCCCGGTAGTCTGAGTGAAAACGCCGTTTTCATCTCTTTTCTCGTTGAAAATATTTGAAATGTGCGTTATAAGCTCGACACGGTCGATCGCGCATTTCTAGACAGCAAAATAATTCTTAGGTTCAATGTAAAGCGATGAAATCAAGGAAGCGCGTGCGTTCAATAATATCAGTCCGTTCATCCCGTCCCGGTAGTCTGAATGAAAACGCCGTTTTCATCTCTTTTCTCTTCAAAATATTTGAAATCTGAGCCATCAGCTCGGCACAATCAATCGCGCATCGCTAAGCTATAAAATAATTCTTAGATTAAATTTAAAGCGATGAAATCAACTACGCGCGAGCGTTCAATAACATCAGTCCGTTCATCCCGTCCCGGTAGTCTGAGTGAAAACGCCGTTTTCATCTCTTTTCTCTTCAAAATATTTGAAATCTGAGCCATCAGCTCGGCACAATCAATCGCGCATCGCTAAGCTATCGAATAATTCTTAGATTAAATTTAAAGCGATGAAATCAACCACGCGCGTGCGTTCAATAACATCAGTCCGTTCATCCCGTCCCAATAGTCTGAGGGAAAACGCCGTTTTCATCTCTTTTCTCGTTGAAAATATATGAAATGTGCGTTATAAGCTCGACACGGTCGATCGCGCATTTCTAGACTGTAAAATAATTCTTAGGTTCAATTTAAAGCGATGAAATCAAGGACGCGCATGCGTTCAATAATATCAGTCCGTTCATCCCGTCCCGGTAGTCTGAGTGAAAACGCCGTTTTCATCTCTTTTCTCTTCAAAATATTTGAAATCTGAGCCATAAGCTCGGCACAATCGATCGCGCATCGCTAAGCTATAAAATAATTCTTAGATTAAATTTAAAGCGATGAAATCAACTACGCGCGTGCGTTCAATAACATCAGTCCGTTCATCCCGTCCCGGTAGTCTGAGTGAAAACGCCGTTTTCATCTCTTTTCTCTTCAAAATATTTGAAAGCTGAGCCATAAACTCGGCACAATCGATCGCGCATCGCTCAGCTATCGTATAATTCTTAGATTAAATTTAAAACGATGAAATCAACCACGCGCGTGCGTTCAATAAAATCAGTCCGTTCATACCGTCCCAATAGTCTGAGCCAAAACGCCGTTTTCATCTCTTTTCCCGTTGAAAATATTTGAAATGTGCGTTATAAGCTCGACACGGTCGACGGCGCATTTCTAGACTGTAAAATAATTCTTAGGTTCAATTTAAAGCGATGAAATCAAGGACGCGCGTGCGTTCAATAACATCAGTCCGATCATCCCGTGCCGGTAGTCTGAGTGAAAACACCGTTTTCATCTCTTTTCTCTTCAAAATATTTGAAACCTGAGCCATAAGCTCGGCACAATCGATCGCGATTCGCTAAGCTATAAAATAATTCTTAGGTTCAATTTAAAGCGATGAAATCAAGGACGCGCGTGCGTTCAATAACATCAGTCCGATCATCCCGTCCCGGTAGTCTGAATGAAAACGCCGTTTTCATCTCTTTTCTCTTCAAAATATTTGAAATCTGAGCCATCAGCTCGGCACAATCAATCGCGCATCGCTAAGCTATAAAATAATTCTTAGATTAAATTTAAAGCGATGAAATCAACTACGCGCGAGCGTTCAATAACATCAGTCCGTTCATCCCGTCCCGGTAGTCTGAGTGAAAACGCCGTTTTCATCTCTTTTCTCTTCAAAATATTTGAAAGCTGAGCCATAAGCTCGGCACAATCGATCGCGCATCGCTAAGCTATCGAATAATTCTTAGATTAAATTTAAAACGATGAAATCAACCACGCGCGTGCGTTCAATAACATCAGTCCGTTCATACCGTCCCAATAGTCTGAGCCAAAACGCCGTTTTCATCTCTTTTCTCGTTGAAAATATTTGAAATGTGCGTTATAAGCTCGACACGGTCGACGGCGCATTTCTAGACTGTAAAATAATTCTTAGGTTCAATTTAAAGCGATGAAATCAAGGACGCGCGTGCGTTCAATAACATCAGTCCGTTCATCCCGTCCCGGTAGTCTGGGGGAAAACGCCGGTTTCATCTCTTTTCTCTTCAAAATATTTGAAATCCGAGCCATCAGCTCGGCACAATCAATCGCGCATCGCTAAGCTATAAAATAATTCTTAGATTAAATTTAAAGCGATGAAATCAACCACGCGCGTGCGTTCAATAACATCAGTCCGTTCATCCCGCCCCGGTAGTCTGAGGGAAAACGCCGTTTTCATCTCTTTTCTCGTTGAAAATATTTGAAATGTGCGTTATAAGCTCGATACGGTCGATCGCGCATTTCTAGACTGTAAAATAATTCTTAGGTTCAATTTAAAGCGATGAAATCAAGGACGCGCATGCGTTCAATAATATCAGTCCGTTCATCCCGTCCCGGTAGTCTGAGCCAAAACGCCGTTTTCATCTCTTTTCTCTTCAAAATATTTGAAAGCTGAGCCATAAGCTCGGCACAATCGATCGCGCATCGCTAAGCTATCGAATAATTCTTAGATTAAATTTAAAACGATGAAATCAACCACGCGCGTGCGTTCAATAACATCAGTCCGTTCATACCGTCCCAATAGTCTGAACCAAAACGCCGTTTTCATCTCTTTTCTCGTTGAAAATATTTGAAATGTGCGTTATAAGCTCGACACGGTCGACGGCGCATTTCTAGACTGTAAAATAATTCTTAGGTTCAATTTAAAGCGATGAAATCAAGGACGCGCGTGCGTTCAATAACATCAGTCCGTTCATCCCGTCCCGGTAGTCTGGGGGAAAACGCCGGTTTCATCTCTTTTCTCTTCAAAATATTTGAAATCCGAGCCATCAGCTCGGCACAATCAATCGCGCATCGCTAAGCTATAAAATAATTCTTAGATTAAATTTAAAGCGATGAAATCAACCACGCGCGTGCGTTCAATAACATCAGTCCGTTCATCCCGCCCCGGTAGTCTGAGGGAAAACGCCGTTTTCATCTCTTTTCTCGTTGAAAATATTTGAAATGTGCGTTATAAGCTCGATACGGTCGATCGCGCATTTCTAGACTGTAAAATAATTCTTAGGTTCAATTTAAAGCGATGAAATCAAGGACGCGCGTGCGTTCAATAATATCAGTCCGTTCATCCCGTCCCGGTAGTCTGAGCCAAAACGCCGTTTTCATCTCTTTTCCCGTTGAAAATATTTGAAATGTGCGTTATAAGCTCGACACGGTCGACGGCGCATTTCTAGACTGTAAAATAATTCTTAGGTTCAATTTAAAGCGATGAAATCAAGGACGCGCGTGCGTTCAATAACATCAGTCCGATCATCCCGTGCCGGTAGTCTGAGTGAAAACACCGTTTTCATCTCTTTTCTCTTCAAAATATTTGAAATCTGAGCCATAAGCTCGGCACAATCGATCGCGATTCGCTAAGCTATAAAATAATTCTTAGATTAAATTTAAAGCGATGAAATCAACTACGCGCGTGCGTTCAATAACATCAGTCCGTTCATCCCGTCCCGGTAGTCTGAGTGAAAACGCCGTTTTCATCTTTTATCTCTTCAAAATATTTGAAAGCTGAGCCATAAGCTCGGCACAATCGATCGCGCATCGCTAAGCTATCGAATAATTCTTAGATTAAATTTAAAACGATGAAATCAACCACGCGCGTGCGTTCAATAACATCAGTCCGTTCATACCGTCCCAATAGTCTGAGCCAAAACGCCGTTTTCATCTCTTTTCTCGTTGAAAATATTTGAAATGTGCGTTATAAGCTCGACACGGTCGATCGCCGAATTCTAGACTGTAAAATAATTCTTAGGTTCAATTTAAAGCGATTAAATCAAGGACGCGCGTGCGTTTAAGAACATCAGTCCGTTCATACCGTCCCGATAGTCTGAGCCAAAACGTCGTTTTCATTTCTTTTTTTTTTTTAAATGTTAAAAATCTGTGCCATAAACTTGACACGGTCGATCGCGATTCGCTAGGCTATAAAATAATTCTTAGATTAAATTTAAAGCGATGAAATCAACTACGCGCGTGCGTTCAATAACATCAGTCCGTTCATCCCGTCCCGGTAGTCTGAGTGAAAACGCCGTTTTCATCTCTTTTCTCTTCAAAATATTTGAAACCTGAGCCATGAGCTCGGCACAATCGATCGCGATTCGCTAAGCTATAAAATAATTCTTAGATTAAATTTAAAGCGATGAAATCAACTGCGCGCGAGCGTTCAATAACATCAGTCCGATCATCCCGTGCCGGTAGTCTGAGTGAAAACACCGTTTTCATCTCTTTTCTCTTCAAAATATTTGAAACCTGAGCCATAAGCTCGGCACAATCGATCGCGATTCGCTAAGCTATAAAATAATTCTTAGATTAAATTTAAAGCGATGAAATCAACTACGCGCGTGCATTCAATAACATCAGTCCGTTCATCCCGTCCCGGTAGTCTGAGTGAAAACGCCGTTTTCATCTCTTTTCTCGTTGAAAATATTTGAAATGTGCGTTATAAGCTCGACACGGTCGATCGCGCATTTCTAGACAGCAAAATAATTCTTAGGTTCAATGTAAAGCGATGAAATCAAGGACGCGCGTGCGTTCAATAATATCAGTCCGTTCATCCCGTCCCCGTAGTCTGAATGAAAATGCCGTTTTCATCTCTTTTCTCTTCAAAATATTTGAAATCTGAGCCATCAGCTCGGCACAATCAATCGCGCATCGCTAAGCTATAAAATAATTCTTAGATTAAATTTAAAGCGATGAAATCAACTACGCGCGAGCGTTCAATAACATCAGTCCGTTCATCCCGTCCCGGTAGTCTGAGTGAAAACGCCGTTTTCATCTCTTTTCTCTTCAAAATATTTGAAATCTGAGCCATCAGCTCGGCACAATCAATCGCGCATCGCTAAGCTATCGAATAATTCTTAGATTAAATTTAAAGCGATGAAATCAACCACGCGCGTGCGTTCAATAACATCAGTCCGTTCATCCCGTCCCGGTAGTCTGAGGGAAAACGCCGTTTTCATCTCTTTTCTCGTTGAAAATATATGAAATGTGCGTTATAAGCTCGACACGGTCGATCGCGCATTTCTAGACTGTAAAATAATTCTTAGGTTCAATTTAAAGCGATGAAATCAAGGACGCGCATGCGTTCAATAATATCAGTCCGTTCATCCCGTCCCGGTAGTCTGAGTGAAAACGCCGTTTTCATCTCTTTTCTCTTCAAAATATTTGAAATCTGAGCCATAAGCTCGGCACAATCGATCGCGCATCGCTAAGCTATAAAATAATTCTTAGATTAAATTTAAAGCGATGAAATCAACTACGCGCGTGCGTTCAATAACATCAGTCCGTTCATCCCGTCCCGGTAGTCTGAGTGAAAACGCCGTTTTCATCTCTTTTCTCTTCAAAATATTTGAAAGCTGAGCCATAAGCTCGGCACAATCGATCGCGCATCGCTAAGCTATCGAATAATTCTTAGATTAAATTTAAAACGATGAAATCAACCACGCGCGTGCGTTCAATAACATCAGTTCGTTCATACCGTCCCAATAGTCTGAGCCAAAACGCCGTTTTCATCTCTTTTCTCGTTGAAAATATTTGAAATGTGCGTTATAAGCTCGACACGGTCGACGGCGCATTTCTAGACTGTAAAATAATTCTTAGGTTCAATTTAAAGCGATGAAATCAAGGACGCGCGTGCGTTCAATAACATCAGTCCGTTCATCCCGTCCCGGTAGTCTGGGGGAAAACGCCGGTTTCATCTCTTTTCTCTTCAAAATATTTGAAATCCGAGCCATCAGCTCGGCACAATCAATCGCGCATCGCTAAGCTATAAAATAATTCTTAGATTAAATTTAAAGCGATGAAATCAACCACGCGCGTGCGTTCAATAACATCAGTCCGTTCATCCCGCCCCGGTAGTCTGAGGGAAAACGCCGTTTTCATCTCTTTTCTCGTTGAAAATATTTGAAATGTGCGTTATAAGCTCGATACGGTCGATCGCGCATTTCTAGACTGTAAAATAATTCTTAGGTTCAATTTAAAGCGATGAAATCAAGGACGCGCGTGCGTTCAATAATATCAGTCCGTTCATCCCGTCCCGGTAGTCTGAGGGAATACGCCGTTTTCATCTCTTTTCTCGTTGAAAATATATGAAATGTGCGTTATAAGCTCGACACGGTCGATCGCGCATTTCTAGACTGTAAAATAATTCTTAGGTTCAATTTAAAGCGATGAAATCAAGGACGCGCATGCGTTCAATAATATCAGTCCGTTCATCCCGTCCCGGTAGTCTGAGTGAAAACGCCGTTTTCATCTCTTTTCTCTTCAAAATATTTGAAATCTGAGCCATAAGCTCGGCACAATCGATCGCGCATCGCTAAGCTATAAAATAATTCTTAGATTAAATTTAAAGCGATGAAATCAACTACGCGCGTGCGTTCAATATCATCAGTCCGTTCATCCCGTCCCGGTAGTCTGAGTGAAAACGCCGTTTTCATCTCTTTTCTCTTCAAAATATTTGAAACCTGAGCCATGAGCTCGGCACAATCGATCGCGATTCGCTAAGCTATAAAATAATTCTTAGATTAAATTTAAGGCGATGAAATCAACTGCGCGCGAGCGTTCAATAACATCAGTCCGACCATCCCGTGCCGGTAGTCTGAGTGAAAACACCGTTTTTATCTCTTTTCTCTTCAAAATATTTGAAACCTGAGCCATGAGCTCGGCACAATCGATCGCGATTCGCTAAGCTATAAAATAATTCTTAGATTAAATTTAAGGCGATGAAATCAACTGCGCGCGAGCGTTCAATAACATCAGTCCGACCATCCCGTGCCGGTAATCTGAGTGAAAACACCGTTTTCATCTCTTTTCTCTTCAAAATATTTGAAACCTGAGCCATGAGCTCGGCACAATCGATCGCGATTCGCTAAGCTATAAAATAATTCTTAGATTAAATTTAAAGCGATGAAATCAACTACGCGCGTGCGTTCAATAACATCAGTCCGTTCATCCCGTCCCGGTAGTCTGAGGGAAAACGCCGTTTTCATCTCTTTTCTCGTTGAAAATATATGAAATGTGCGTTATAAGCTCGACACGGTCGATCGCGCATTTCTAGACTGTAAAATAATTCTTAGGTTCAATTTAAAGCTATGAAATCAAGGACGCGCATGCGTTCAATAATATCAGTCCGTTCATCCCGTCCCGGTAGTCTGAGTGAAAACGCCGTTTTCATCTCTTTTCTCTTCAAAATATTTGAAATCTGAGCCATAAGCTCGGCACAATCGATCGCGCATCGCTAAGCTATAAAATAATTCTTAGATTAAATTTAAAGCGATGAAATCAACTACGCGCGTGCGTTCAATAACATCAGTCCGTTCATCCCGTCCCGGTAGTCTGAGTGAAAACGCCGTTTTCATCTCTTTTCTCTTCAAAATATTTGAAAGCTGAGCCATAAGCTCGGCACAATCGATCGCGCATCGCTAAGCTATCGAATAATTCTTAGATTAAATTTAAAACGATGAAATCAACCACGCGCGTGCGTTCAATAACATCAGTCCGTTCATACCGTCCCAATAGTCTGAGCCAAAACGCCGTTTTCATCTCTTTTCTCGTTGAAAATATATGAAATGTGCGTTATAAGCTCGACACGGTCGATCGCGCATTTCTAGACTGTAAAATAATTCTTAGGTTCAATTTAAAGCGATGAAATCAAGGACGCGCGTGCGTTCAATAACATCAGTCCGTTCATCCCGTCCCGGTAGTCTGGGGGAAAACGCCGGTTTCATCACTTTTCTCTTCAAAATATTTGAAATCTGAGCCATAAGCTCGGCACAATCGATCGCGCATCGCTAAGCTATAAAATAATTCTTAGATTAAATTTAAAGCGATGAAATCAACTACGCGCGTGCGTTCAATAACATCAGTCCGTTCATCCCGTCCCGGTAGTCTGAGTGAAAACGCCGTTTTCATCTCTTTTCTCTTCAAAATATTTGAAAGCTGAGCCATAAGCTCGGCACAATCGATCGCGCATCGCTAAGCTATCGAATAATTCTTAGATTAAATTTAAAACGATGAAATCAACCACGCGCGTGCGTTCAATAACATCAGTCCGTTCATACCGTCCCAATAGTCTGAGCCAAAACGCCGTTTTCATCTCTTTTCTCGTTGAAAATATTTGAAATGTGCGTTATAAGCTCGACACGGTCGACGGCGCATTTCTAGACTGTAAAATAATTCTTAGGTTCAATTTAAAGCGATGAAATCAAGGACGCGCGTGCGTTCAATAACATCAGTCCGTTCATCCCGTCCCGGTAGTCTGGGGGAAAACGCCGGTTTCATCACTTTTCTCTTCAAAATATTTGAAATCCGAGCCATCAGCTCGGTACAATCAATCGCGCATCGATAAGCTATAAAATAATTCTTAGATTAAATTTAAAGCGATGAAATCAACCACGCGCGTGCGTTCAATAATATCAGTCCGTTCATCCCGCCCCGGTAGTCTGAGGGAAAACGCCGTTTTCATCTCTTTTCTCTTCAAAATATTTGAAAGCTGAGCCATAAGCTCGGCACAATCGATCGCGCATCGCTAAGCTATCGAATAATTCTTAGATTAAATTTAAAACGATGAAATCAACCACGCGCGTGCGTTCAATAACATCAGTCCGTTCATACCGTCCCAATAGTCTGAGCCAAAACGCCGTTTTCATCTCTTTTCTCGTTGAAAATATTTGAAATGTGCGTTATAAGCTCGACACGGTCGACGGCGCATTTCTAGACTGTAAAATAATTCTTAGGTTCAATTTAAAGCGATGAAATCAAGGACGCGCGTGCGTTCAATAACATCAGTCCGTTCATCCCGTCCCGGTAGTCTGGGGGAAAACGCCGGTTTCATCACTTTTCTCTTCAAAATATTTGAAATCTGAGCCATAAGCTCGGCACAATCGATCGCGCATCGCTAAGCTATAAAATAATTCTTAGATTAAATTTAAAGCGATGAAATCAACTACGCGCGTGCGTTCAATAACATCAGTCCGTTCATCCCGTCCCGGTAGTCTGAGTGAAAACGCCGTTTTCATCTCTTTTCTCTTCAAAATATTTGAAAGCTGAGCCATAAGCTCGGCACAATCGATCGCGCATCGCTAAGCTATCGAATAATTCTTAGATTAAATTTAAAACGATGAAATCAACCACGCGCGTGCGTTCAATAACATCAGTCCGTTCATACCGTCCCAATAGTCTGAGCCAAAACGCCGTTTTCATCTCTTTTCTCGTTGAAACTATTTGAAATGTGCGTTATAAGCTCGACAAGGTCGACGGCGCATTTCTAGACTGTAAAATAATTCTTAGGTTCAATTTAAAGCGATGAAATCAAGGACGCGCGTGCGTTCAATAACATCAGTCCTTTCATCCCGTCCCGGTAGTCTGGGGGAAAACGCCGGTTTCATCTCTTTTCTCTTCAAAATATTTGAAATCCGAGCCATCAGCTCGGCACAATCAATCGCGCATCGCTAAGCTATAAAATAATTCTTAGATTAAATTTAAAGCGATGAAATCAACCACGCGCGTGCGTTCAATAACATCAGTCCGTTCATCCCGCCCCGGTTGTCTGAGGGAAAACGCCGTTTTCATCTCTTTTCTCTTCAAAATATTTGAAAGCTGAGCCATAAGCTCGGCACAATCGATCGCGCATCGCTAAGCTATCGTATAATTCTTAGATTAAATTTAAAACGATGAAATCAACCACGCACGTGCGTTCAATAACATCAGTCCGTTCATACCGTCCCAATAGTCTGAGCCAAAACGCCGTTTGCATCTCTTTTCCCGTTGAAAATATTTGAAATGTGCGTTATAAGCTCGATACGGTCGATCGCGCATTTCTAGACTGTAAAATAATTCTTAGGTTCAATTTAAAGCGATGAAATCAAGGACGCGCGTGCGTTCAATAATATCAGTCCGTTCATCCCGTCCCGGTAGTCTGAGTGAAAACGCCGTTTTCATCTCTTTTCTCTTCAAAATATTTGAAATCTGAGCCATCAGCTCGGCACAATCAATCGCGCATCGCTAAGCTATAAAATAATTCTTAGATTAAATTTAAAGCGATGAAATCAACCACGCGCGTGCGTTCAATAACATCAGTCCGTTCATCCCGCCCCGGTAGTCTGAGGGAAAACGCCGTTTTCATCTCTTTTCTCTTCAAAATATTTGAAAGCTGAGCCATAAGCTCGGCACAATCGATCGCGCATCGCTAAGCTATCGAATAATTCTTAGATTAAATTTAAAACGATGAAATCAACCACGCGCGTGCGTTCAATAACATCAGTCCGTTCATACCGTCCCAATAGTCTGAGCCAAAACGCCGTTTTCATCTCTTTTCTCGTTGAAACTATTTGAAATGTGCGTTATAAGCTCGACAAGGTCGACGGCGCATTTCTAGACTGTAAAATAATTCTTAGGTTCAATTTAAAGCGATGAAATCAAGGACGCGCGTGCGTTCAATAACATCAGTCCTTTCATCCCGTCCCGGTAGTCTGGGGGAAAACGCCGGTTTCATCTCTTTTCTCTTCAAAATATTTGAAATCCGAGCCATCAGCTCGGCACAATCAATCGCGCATCGCTAAGCTATAAAATAATTCTTAGATTAAATTTAAAGCGATGAAATCAACCACGCGCGTGCGTTCAATAACATCAGTCCGTTCATCCCGCCCCGGTTGTCTGAGGGAAAACGCCGTTTTCATCTCTTTTCTCTTCAAAATATTTGAAAGCTGAGCCATAAGCTCGGCACAATCGATCGCGCATCGCTAAGCTATCGTATAATTCTTAGATTAAATTTAAAACGATGAAATCAACCACGCACGTGCGTTCAATAACATCAGTCCGTTCATACCGTCCCAATAGTCTGAGCCAAAACGCCGTTTGCATCTCTTTTCCCGTTGAAAATATTTGAAATGTGCGTTATAAGCTCGACACGGTCGACGGCGCATTTCTAGACTGTAAAATAATTCTTAGGTTCAATTTAAAGCGATGAAATCAAGGACGCGCGTGCGTTCAATAACATCAGTCTGATCATCCCGTGCCGGTAGTCTGAGTGAAAACACCGTTTTCATCTCTTTTCTCTTCAAAATATTTGAAACCTGAGCCATAAGCTCGGCACAATCGATCGCGATTCGCTAAGCTATAAAATAATTCTTAGATTAAATTTAAAGCGATGAAATCAACTACGCGCGTGCGTTCAATAACATCAGTCCGTTCATCCCGTCCCGGTAGTCTGAGGGAAAACGCCGTTTTCATCTCTTTTCTCGTTGAAAATATATGAAATGTGCGTTATAAGCTCGACACGGTCGATCGCGCATTTCTAGACTGTAAAATAATTCTTAGGTTCAATTTAAAGCTATGAAATCAAGGACGCGCATGCGTTCAATAATATCAGTCCGTTCATCCCGTCCCGGTAGTCTGAGTGAAAACGCCGTTTTCATCTCTTTTCTCTTCAAAATATTTGAAATCTGAGCCATAAGCTCGGCACAATCGATCGCGCATCGCTAAGCTATAACATAATTCTTAGATTAAATTTAAAGCGATGAAATCAACTACGCGCGTGCGTTCAATAACATTAGTCCGTTCATCCCGTCCCGGTAGTCTGAGTGAAAACGCCGTTTTCATCTCTTTTCTCTTCAAAATATTTGAAAGCTGAGCCATAAGCTCGGCACAATCGATCGCGCATCGCTAAGCTATCGAATAATTCTTACATTAAATTTAAAACGATGAAATCAACCACGCGCGTGCGTTCAATAACATCAGTCCGTTCATACCGTCCCAATAGTCTGAGCCAAAACGCCGATTTCATCTCTTTTCTCGTTGAAAATATATGAAATGTGCGTTATAAGCTCGACACGGTCGATCGCGCATTTCTAGACTGTAAAATAATTCTTAGGTTCAATTTAAAGCTATGAAATCAAGGACGCGCATGCGTTCAATAATATCAGTCCGTTCATCCCGTCCCGGTAGTCTGAGTGAAAACGCCGTTTTCATCTCTTTTCTCTTCAAAATATTTGAAATCTGAGCCATAAGCTCGGCACAATCGATCGCGCAACGCTAAGCTATAAAATAATTCTTAGATTAAATTTAAAGCGATGAAATCAACTACGCGCGTGCGTTCAATAACATCAGTCCGTTCATCCCGTCCCGGTAGTCTGAGTGAAAACGCCGTTTTCATCTCTTTTCTCTTCAAAATATTTGAAAGCTGAGCCATAAGCTCGGCACAATCGATCGCGCATCGCTAAGCTATCGAATAATTCTTAGATTAAATTTAAAACGATGAAATCAACCACGCGCGTGCGTTCAATAACATCAGTCCGTTCATACCGTCCCAATAGTCTGAGCCAAAACGCCGTTTTCATCTCTTTTCTCGTTGAAAATATTTGAAATGTGCGTTATAAGCTCGACACTGTCGACGGCGCATTTCTAGACTGTAAAATAATTCTTAGGTTCAATTTAAAGCGATGAAATCAAGGACGCGCGTGCGTTCAATAACATCAGTCCGTTCATCCCGTCCCGGTAGTCTGGGGGAAAACGCCGGTTTCATCACTTTTCTCTTCAAAATATTTGAAATCCGAGCCATCAGCTCGGCACAATCAATCGCGCATCGCTAAGCTATAAAATAATTCTTAGATTAAATTTAAAGCGATGAAATCAACCACGCGCGTGCGTTCAATAAAATCAGTCCGTTCATCCCGCCCCGGTAGTCTGAGGGAAAACGCCGTTTTCATCTCTTTTCTCGTTGAAAATATTTGAAATGTGCGTTATAAGCTCGATACGGTCGATCGCGCATTTCTAGACTGTAAAATAATTCTTAGGTTCAATTTAAAGCGATGAAATCAAGGACGCGCGTGCGTTCAATAATATCAGCCCGTTCATCCCGTCCCGGTAGTATGAGTGAAAACGCCTTTTTCATCTCTTTTCTCTTCAAAATATTTGAAATCTGAGCCATCAGCTCGGCACAATCAATCGCGCATCGCTAAGCTATCGAATAATTCTTAGATTAAATTTAAAGCGATGAAATCAACCACGCGCGTGCGTTCAACAACATCAGTCCGTTCATACCGTCCCGATAGTCTGAGCCAAAACGCCGTTTTCATCTCTTTTCTCGTTGAAAATATTTGAAATGTGCGTTATAAGCTCGACACGGTCGATCGCGCATTTCTAGACAGCAAAATAATTCTTAGGTTCAATGTAAAGCGATGAAATCAAGGACGCGCGTGCGTTCAATAATATCAGTCCGTTCATCCCGTCCCGGTAGTCTGAATGAAAACGCCGTTTTCATCTCTTTTCTCTTCAAAATATTTGAAATCTGAGCCATCAGCTCGGCACAATCAATCGCGCATCGCTAAGCTATAAAATAATTCTTAGATTAAATTTAAAGCGATGAAATCAACTACGCGCGAGCGTTCAATAACATCAGTCCGTTCATCCCGTCCCAGTAGTCTGAGTGAAAACGCCGTTTTCATCTCTTTTCTCTTCAAAATATTTGAAAGCTGAGCCATAAGCTCGGCACAATCGATCGCGCATCGCTAAGCTATCGAATAATTCTTAGATTAAATTTAAAACGATGAATTCAACCACGCGCGTGCGTTCAATAACATCAGTCCGTTCATACCGTCCCAATAGTCTGAGCCAAAACGCCGTTTTCATCTCTTTTCTCGTTGAAAATATTTGAAATGTGCGTTATAAGCTCGACACGGTCGACGGCGCATTTCTAGACTGTAAAATAATTCTTAGGTTCAATTTAAAGCGATGAAATCAAGGACGCGCGTGCGTTCAATAACATCAGTCCGATCATCCCGTGCCGGTAGTCTGAGTGAAAACACCGTTTTCATCTCTTTTCTCTTCAAAATATTTGAAACCTGAGCCATAAGCTCGGCACAATCGATCGCGATTCGCTAAGCTATAAAATAATTCTTAGATTAAATTTAAAGCGATGAAATCAACTACGCGCGTGCGTTCAATAACATCAGTCCGTTCATCCCGTCCCGGTAGTCTGAGTGAAAACGCCGATTTCATCTCTTTTCTCGTTGAAAATATTTGAAATCTGAGCCATCAGCTCGGCACAATCAATCGCGCATCGCTAAGCTATCGAATAATTCTTAGATTAAATTTAAAGCGATGAAATCAACCACGCGCGTGCGTTCAATAACATCAGTCCGTTCATCCCGTCCCGGTAGTCTGAGGGAATACGCCGTTTTCATCTCTTTTCTCGTTGAAAATATATGAAATGTGCGTTATAAGCTCGACACGCTCGATCGCGCATTTCTAGACTGTAAAATAATTCTTAGGTTCAATTTAAAGCGATGAAATCAAGGACGCGCATGCGTTCAATAATATCAGTCCGTTCATCCCGTCCCGGTAGTCTGAGTGAAAACGCCGTTTTCATCTCTTTTCTCTTCAAAATATTTGAAATCTGAGCCATAAGCTCGGCACAATCGATCGCGCATCGCTAAGCTATAAAATAATTCTTAGATTAAATTTAAAGCGATGAAATCAACTACGCGCGTGCGTTCAATAACATCAGTCTGTTCATCCCGTCCTGGTAGTCTGAGTGAAAACGCCGTTTTCATCTCTTTTCTCTTCAAAATATTTGAAAGCTGAGCCATAAGCTCGGCACAATCGATCGCGCATCGCTAAGCTATCGAATAATTCTTAGATTAAATTTAAAACGATGGAATCAACCACGCGCGTGCGTTCAATAACATCAGTCCGTTCATACCGTCCCAATAGTCTGAGCCAAAACGCCGTTTTCATCTCTTTTCTCGTTGAAAATATTTGAAATGTGCGTTATAAGCTCGACACGGTCGACGGCGCATTTCTAAACTGTAAAATAATTCTTAGATTAAATTTAAAGCGATGAAATCAACCACGCGCGTGCGTTCAATAACATCAGTCCGTTCATCCCGTCCCGGTAGTCTGAGGGAAAACGCCGTTTTCATCTCTTTTCTCGTTGAAAATATATGAAATGTGCGTTATAAGCTCGACACGGTCGATCGCGCATTTCTAGACTGTAAAATAATTCTTAGGTTCAATTTAAAGCGATGAAATCAAGGACGCGCATGCGTTCAATAATATCAGTCCGTTCATCCCGTCCCGGTAGTCTGTGTGAAAACGCCGTTTTCATCTCTTTTCTCTTCAAAATATTTGAAATCTGAACCATAAGCTCGGCACAATCGATCGCGCATCGCTAAGCTATAAAATAATTCTTAGGTTCAATTTAAAGCGATGAAATCAAGGACGCGCGTGCGTTCAATAATATCAGTCCGTTCATCCCGTCCCGGTAGTCTGAGTGAGAACGCCGTTTTCATCTCTTTTCTCTTCAAAATATTTGAAATCTGAGCCATCAGCTCGGCACAATCAATCGCGCATCGCTAAGCTATCGAATAATTCTTAGATTAAATTTAAAGCGATGAAATCAACCACGCGCGTGCGTTCAATAACATCAGTCCGTTCATCCCGTCCCGGTAGTCTGAGGGAAAACGCCGTTTTCATCTCTTTTCTCGTTGAAAATATATGAAATGTGCGTTATAAGCTCGACACGGTCGATCGCGCATTTCTAGACTGTAAAATAATTCTTAGGTTCAATTTAAAGCGATGAAATCAAGGACGCGCATGCGTTCAATAATATCAGTCCGTTCATCCCGTCCCGGTAGTCTGAGTGAAATCGCCGTTTTCATCTCTTTTCTCTTCAAAATATTTGAAATCTGAGCCATAAGCTCGGCACAATTGATCGCGCATCGCTAAGCTATAAAATAATTCTTAGATTAAATTTAAAGCGATGAAATCAACTGCGCGCGAGCGTTCAATAACATCAGTCCGTTCATCCCGTCCCGGTAGTCTGAGCCAAAACGCCGTTTTCATCTCTTTTCTCTTCAAAATATTTGAAACGTGAGCCATAAGCTCGGCACAATCGATTGCGATTCGCTAAGCTATAAAATAATTCTTAGATTAAATTTAAAGCGATGAAATCAACTGCGCGCCAGCGTTCAATAACATCAGTCCGATCATCCCGTGCCGGTAGTCTGAGTGAAAACACCGTTTTCATCTCTTTTCTCTTCAAAATATTTGAAACCTGAGCCATGAGCTCGGCACAATCGATCGCGATTCGCTAAGCTATAAAATAATTCTTAGATTAAATTTAAAGCGATGAAATCAACTACGCGCGTGCGTTCAATAACATCAGTCCGTTCATCCCGTCCCGGTAGTCTCAGTGAAAACGCCGTTTTCATCTCTTTTCTCGTTGAAAATATTCGAAATGTGCGTTATAAGCTCGATACGGTCGATCGCGTATTTCTAGACTGTAAAATAATTCTTAGGTTCAATTTAAAGCGATGAAATCAAGGACGCGCGTGCGTTCAATAATATCAGTCCGTTCATCCCGTCCCGGTAGTCTGAGTGAAAACGCCGTTTTCATCTCTTTTCTCTTCAAAATATTTGAAATCTGAGCCATCAGCTCGGCACAATCAATCGCCCATCGCTAAGCTATCGAATAATTCTTAGATTAAATTTAAAGCGATGAAATCAACCACGCGCGTGCCTTCAACAACATCAGTCCGTTCATACCGTCCCGATAGTCTGAGCCAAAACGCCGTTTTCATCTCTTTTCTCGTTGAAAATATTTGAAATGTGCGTTATAAGCTCGACACGGTCGATCGCGGAATTCTAGACTGTAAAATAATTCTTAGGTTCAATTTAAAGCGATTAAATCAAGGACGCGCGTGCATTTAATAACATCAGTCCGTTCATACCGTCCCGATAGTCTGAGCCAAAACGTCGTTTTCATTTCTTTTCTCGTTGAAAATATTTGAAATCTGCGTTATAAGCTCGACACGGTCGATCGCGCATAGCTAAACTATAAAATAATTCTTAGATTAAATTGAAAGCGATGAAATCAAGTACGCGCGTGCGTTCAATAATATCAGTCCGTTCATCCCGTCCCGGTAGTCTGAGCCAAAACGCCGTTTTCATCTCTTTTCTCTTCAAAATATTTGAAACCTGAGCCATAAGCTCGGCACAATCGATCGCGATTCGCTAAGCTATAAAATAATTCTTAGATTAAATTTAAAGCGATGAAATCAACTGCGCGCGAGCGTTCAATAACATCAGTCCGTTATCCCGTCCCGGTAGTCTGAGCCAAAACGCCGTTTTCATCTCTTTTCTCTTCAAAATATTTGAAATCTGAGCCATAAGCTCGGCACAATCAATCGCGCATCGCTAAGCTATAAAATAATTCTTAGATTAAATTTAAAGCGATGAAATCAACTACGCGCGAGCGTTCAATAACATCAGTCCGTTCATCCCGTCCCGGTAGTCTGAGTGAAAACGCCGTTTTCATCTCTTTTCTCTTCAAAATATTTGAAAGCTGAGCCATAAGCTCGGCACAATCGATCGCGCATCGCTAAGCTATCGAATAATTCTTAGATTAAATTTAAAACGATGAAATCAACCACGCGCGTGCGTTCAATAACATCAGTCCGTTCATACCGTCCCAATAGTCTGAGCCAAAACGCCGTTTTCATCTCTTTTCTCGTTGAAAATATTTGAAATGTGCGTTATAAGCTCGACACGGTCGACGGCGCATTTCTAGACTGTAAAATAATTCTTAGGTTCAATTTAAAGCGATGAAATCAAGGACGCGCGTGCGTTCAATAACATCAGTCCGATCATCCCGTGCCGGTAGTCTGAGTGAAAACACCGTTTTCATCTCTTTTCTCTTCAAAATATTTGAAACCTGAGCCATAAGCTCGGCACAATCGATCGCGATTCGCTAAGCTATAAAATAATTCTTAGATTAAATTTAAAGCGATGAAATCAACTACGCGCGTGCGTTCAATAACATCAGTCCGTTCATCCCGTCCCGGTAGTCTGAGTGAAAACGCCGTTTTCATCTCTTTTCTCGTTGAAAATATTTGAAATGTGCGTTATAAGCTCGACACGGTCGATCGCGCATTTCTAGACAGCAAAATAATTCTTAGGTTCAATGTAAAGCGATGAAATCAAGGACGCGCGTGCGTTCAATAATATCAGTCCGTTCATCCCGTCCCGGTAGTCTGAATGAAAACGCCGTTTTCATCTCTTTTCTCTTCAAAATATTTGAAATCTGAGCCATCAGCTCGGCACAATCAATCGCGCATCGCTAAGCTATAAAATAATTCTTAGATTAAATTTAAAGCGATGAAATCAACTACGCGCGAGCGTTCAATAACATCAGTCCGTTCATCCCGTCCCGGTAGTCTGAGTGAAAACGCCGTTTTCATCTCTTTTCTCTTCAAAATATTTGAAATCTGAGCCATCAGCTCGGCACAATCAATCGCGCATCGCTAAGCTATCGAATAATTCTTAGATTAAATTTAAAGCGATGAAATCAACCACGCGCGTGCGTTCAATACCATCAGTCCGTTCATCCCGTCCCGGTAGTCTGAGGGAAAACGCCGTTTTCATCTCTTTTCTCGTTGAAAATATATGAATTGTGCGTGATAAGCTCGACACGGTCGATCGCGCATTTCTAGACTGTAAAATAATTCTTAGGTTCAATTTAAAGCGATGAAATCAAGGACGCGCATGCGTTCAATAATATCAGTCCGTTCATCCCGTCCCGGTAGTCTGAGTGAAAACGCCGTTTTCATCTCTTTTCTCTTCAAAATATTTGAAATCTGAGCCATAAGCTCGGCACAATCGATCGCGCATCGCTAAGCTATAAAATAATTCTTAGATTAAATTTAAAGCGATGAAATCAACTACGCGCGTGCGTTCAATAACATCAGTCTGTTCATCCCGTCCCGGTAGTCTGAGTGAAAACGCCGTTTTCATCTCTTTTCTCTTCAAAATATTTGAAATCTGAGCCATCAGCTCGGCACAATCAATCGCGCATCGCTAAGCTATCGAATAATTCTTAGATTAAATTTAAAGCGATGAAATCAACCACGCGCGTGCGTTCAATAACATCAGTCCGTTCATCCCGTCCCGGTAGTCTGAGGGAATACGCCGTTTTCATCTCTTTTCTCGTTGAAAATATATGAAATGTGCGTTATAAGCTCGGCACAATCGATCGCGCATCGCTAAGCTATAAAATAATTCTTAGATTAAATTTAAAGCGATGAAATCAACTACGCGCGTGCGTTCAATAACATCAGTCCGTTCACCCCGTCCCGGTAGTCTGAGTGAAAACGCCGTTTTCATCTCTTTTCTCTTCAAAATATTTGAAAGCTGAGCCATAAGCTCGGCACAATCGATCGCGCATCGCTAAGCTACCGTATAATCCTTAGATTAAATTTAAAACGATGAAATCAACCACGCGCGTGCGTTCAATAACATCAGTCCGTTCATACCGTCCCAATAGTCTGAGCCAAAACGCCGTTTTCATCTCTTTTCTCGGTGAAAATATTTGAAATGTGCGTTATAAGCTCGGCACAATCGATCGCGCATCGCTAAGCTATAAAATAATTCTTAGATTAAATTTAAAGCGATGAAATCAAGGAAGCGCGTGCGTTCAATAACATCAGTCCGATCATCCCGTCCCGGTAGTCTGAGTGAAAACGCCGTTTTCATCTCTTTTCTCTTCAAAATATTTGAAATCTGAGCCATCAGCTCGGCACAATCAATCGCGCATCGCTAAGCTATCGAATAATTCTTAGATTAAATTTAAAGCGATGAAATCAACCACGCGCGTGCGTTCAATAACATCAGTCCGTTCATCCCGTCCCGGTAGTCTGAGTGAAAACGCCGTTTTCATCTCTTTTCTCGTTGAAAATATTTGAAATGTGCGTTATAAGCTCGACACGGTCGATCGCGCATTTCTAGACAGCAAAATAATTCTTAGGTTCAATGTAAAGCGATGAAATCAAGGACGCGCGTGCGTTCAATAATATCAGTCCGTTCATCCCGTCCCGGTAGTCTGAATGAAAACGCCGTTTTCATCTCTTTTCTCTTCAAAATATTTGAAATCTGAGCCATCAGCTCGGCACAATCAATCGCGCATCGCTAAGCTATAAAATAATTCTTAGATTAAATTTAAAGCGATGAAATCAACTACGCGCGAGCGTTCAATAACATCAGTCCGTTCATCCCGTCCCGGTAGTCTGAGTGAAAACGCCGTTTTCATCTCTTTTCTCTTCAAAATATTTGAAAGCTGAGCCATAAGCTCGGCACAATCGATCGCGCATCGCTAAGCTATCGAATAATTCTTAGATTAAATTTAAAACGATGAAATCAACCACGCGCGTGCGTTCAATAACATCAGTCCGTTCATACCGTCCCAATAGTCTGAGCCAAAACGCCGTTTTCATCTCTTTTCTCGTTGAAAATATTTGAAATGTGCGTTATAAGCTCGACACGGTCGACGGCGCATTTCTAGACTGTAAAATAATTCTTAGGTTCAATTTAAAGCGATGAAATCAAGGACGCGCGTGCGTTCAATAACATCAGTCCGATCATCCCGTGCCGGTAGTCTGAGTGAAAACACCGTTTTCATCTCTTTTCTCTTCAAAATATTTGAAACCTGAGCCATAAGCTCGGCACAATCAATCGCGCATCGCTAAGCTATAAAATAATTCTTAGATTAAATTTAAAGCGATGAAATCAACTACGCGCGAGCGTTCAATAACATCAGTCCGTTCATCCCGTCCCGGTAGTCTGAGTGAAAACGCCGTTTTCATCTCTTTTCTCTTCAAAATATTTGAAATCTGAGCCATCAGCTCGGCACAATCAATCGCGCATCGCTAAGCTATCGAATAATTCTTAGATTAAATTTAAAGCGATGAAATCAACCACGCGCGTGCGTTCAATAACATCAGTCCGTTCATCCCGTCCCGGTAGTCTGAGGGAAAACGCCGTTTTCATCTCTTTTCTCGTTGAAAATATATGAAATGTGCGTTATAAGCTCGACACGGTCGATCGCGCATTTCTAGACTGTAAAATAATACTTAGGTTCAATTTAAAGCGATGAAATCAAGGACGCGCATGCGTTCAATAATATCAGTCCGTTCATCCCGTCCCGGTAGTCTGAGCCAAAACGCCGTTTTCATCTCTTTTCTCTTCAAAATATTTGAAACCTGAGCCATAAGCTCGGCACAATCGATCGCGATTCGCTAAGCTATAAAATAATTCTTAGATTAAATTTAAAGCGATGAAATCAACTGCGCGCGAGCGTTCAATAACATCAGTCCGATCATCCCGTGCCGGTAGTCTGAGTGAAAACACCGTTTTCATCTCTTTTCTCTTCAAAATATTTGAAACCTGAGCCATGAGCTCGGCACAATCGATCGCGATTCGCTAAGCTATAAAATAATTCTTAGATTAAATTTAAAGCGATGAAATCAACTACGCGCGTGCGTTCAATAACACCAGTCCGTTCATCCCGTCCCGGTAGTCTGAGTGAAAACGCCGTTTTCATCTCTTTTCTCGTTGAAAATATTTGAAATGTGCGTTATAAGCTCGACACGGTCGATCGCGCATTTCTAGACAGCAAAATAATGCTTAGGTTCAATGTAAAGCGATGAAATCAAGGACGCGCGTGCGTTCAATAATATCAGTCCGTTCATCCCGTCCCGGTAGTCTGAATGAAAACGCCGTTTTCATCTCTTTTCTCTTCAAAATATTTGAAATCTGAGCCATCAGCTCGGCACAATCAATCGCGCATCGCTAAGCTATAAAATAATTCTTAGATTAAATTTAAAGCGATGAAATCAACTACGCGCGAGCGTTCAATAACATCAGTCCGTTCGTCCCGTCCCGGTAGTCTGAGTGAAAACGCCGTTTTCATCTCTTTTCTCTTCAAAATATTTGAAATCTGAGCCATCAGCTCGGCACAATCAATCGCGCATCGCTAAGCTATCGAATAATTCTTAGATTAAATTTAAAGCGATGAAATCAACCACGCGCGTGCGTTCAATAACATCAGTCCGTTCATCCCGTCCCGGTAGTCTGAGGGAAAACGCCGTTTTCATCTCTTTTCTCGTTGAAAATATATGAAATGTGCGTTATAAGCTCGACACGGTCGATCGCGCATTTCTAGACTGTAAAATAATTCTTAGGTTCAATTTAAAGCGATGAAATCAAGGACGCGCATGCGTTCAATAATATCAGTCCGTTCATCCCGTCCCGGTAGTCTGAGTGAAAACGCCGTTTTCATCTCTTTTCTCTTCAAAATATTTGAAATCTGAGCCATAAGCTCGGCACAATCGATCGCGCATCGCTAAGCTATAAAATAATTCTTAGATTAAATTTAAAGCGATGAAATCAACTACGCGCGTGCGTTCAATAACATCAGTCCGTTCATCCCGTCCCGGTAGTCTGAGTGAAAACGCCGTTTTCATCTCTTTTCTCTTCAAAATATTTGAAAGCTGAGCCATAAGCTCGGCACAATCGATCGCGCATCGCTAAGCTATCGTATAATTCTTAGATTAAATTTAAAACGATGAAATCAACCACGCGCGTGCGTTCAATAACATCAGTCCGTTCATACCGTCCCAATAGTCTGAGCCAAAACGCCGTTTTCATCTCTTTTCCCGTTGAAAATATTTGAAATGTGCGTTATAAGCTCGACACGGTCGACGGCGCATTTCTAGACTGTAAAATAATTCTTAGGTTCAATTTAAAGCGATGAAATCAAGGACGCGCGTGCGTTCAATAACATCAGTCCGATCATCCCGTGCCGGTAGTCTGAGTGAAAACACCGTTTTCATCTCTTTTCTCTTCAAAATATTTGAAACCTGAGCCATAAGCTCGGCACAATCGATCGCGATTCGCTAAGCTATAAAATAATTCTTAGGTTCAATTTAAAGCGATGAAATCAAGGACGCGCGTGCGTTCAATAACATCAGTCCGATCATCCCGTCCCGGTAGTCTGAATGAAAACGCCGTTTTCATCTCTTTTCTCTTCAAAATATTTGAAATCTGAGCCATCAGCTCGGCACAATCAATCGCGCATCGCTAAGCTATAAAATAATTCTTAGATTAAATTAAAAGCGATGAAATCAACTACGCGCGAGCGTTCAATAACATCAGTCCGTTCATCCCGTCCCGGTAGTCTGAGTGAAAACGCCGTTTTCATCTCTTTTCTCTTCAAAATATTTGAAAGCTGAGCCATAAGCTCGGCACAATCGATCGCGCATCGCTAAGCTATCGAATAATTCTTAGATTAAATTTAAAACGATGAAATCAACCACGCGCGTGCGTTCAATAACATCAGTCCGTTCATACCGTCCCAATAGTCTGAGCCAAAACGCCGTTTTCATCTCTTTTCTCGTTGAAAATATTTGAAATGTGCGTTATAAGCTCGACACGGTCGACGGCGCATTTCTAGACTGTAAAATAATTCTTAGGTTCAATTTAAAGCGATGAAATCAAGGACGCGCGTGCGTTCAATAACATCAGTCCGTTCATCCCGTCCCGGTAGTCTGGGGGAAAACGCCGGTTTCATCTCTTTTCTCTTCAAAATATTTGAAATCCGAGCCATCAGCTCGGCACAATCAATCGCGCATCGCTAAGCTATAAAATAATTCTTAGATTAAATTTAAAGCGATGAAATCAACCACGCGCGTGCGTTCAATAACATCAGTCCGTTCATCCCGCCACGGTAGTCTGAGGGAAAACGCCGTTTTCATCTCTTTTCTCGTTGAAAATATTTGAAATGTGCGTTATAAGCTCGACACGGTCGACGGCGCATTTCTAGACTGTAAAATAATTCTTAGGTTCAATTTAAAGCGATGAAATCAAGGACGCGCGTGCGTTCAATAACATCAGTCCGTTCATCCCGTCCCGGTAGTCTGGGGGAAAACGCCGGTTTCATCTCTTTTCTCTTCAAAATATTTGAAATCCGAGCCATCAGCTCGGCACAATCAATCGCGCATCGCTAAGCTATAAAATAATTCTTAGATTAAATTTAAAGCGATGAAATCAACTACGCGCGAGCGTTCAATAACATCAGTCCGTTCATCCCGTCCCGGTAGTCTGAGTGAAAACGCCGTTTTCATCTCTTTTCTCTTCAAAATATTTGAAATCTGAGCCATCAGCTCGGCACAATCAATCGCGCATCGCTAAGCTATCGAATAATTCTTAGATTAAATTTAAAGCGATGAAATCAACCACGCGCGTGCGTTCAATAACATCAGTCCGTTCATCCCGTCCCGGTAGTCTGAGGGAAAACGCCGTTTTCATCTCTTTTCTCGTTGAAAATATATGAAATGTGCGTTATAAGCTCGACACGGTCGATCGCGCATTTCTAGACTGTAAAATAATTCTTAGGTTCAATTAAAAGCGATGAAATCAAGGACGCGCATGCGTTCAATAATATCAGTCCGTTCATCCCGTCCCGGTAGTCTGAGTGAAAACGCCGTTTTCATCTCTTTTCTCTTCAAAATATTTGAAATCTGAGCCATAAGCTCGGCACAATCGATCGCGCATCGCTAAGCTATAAAATAATTCTTAGATTAAATTTAAAGCGATGAAATCAACTACGCGCGTGCGTTCAATAACATCAGTCCGTTCACCCCGTCCCGGTAGTCTGAGTGAAAACGCCGTTTTCATCTCTTTTCTCTTCAAAATATTTGAAAGCTGAGCCATAAGCTCGGCACAATCGATCGCGCATCGCTAAGCTACCGTATAATCCTTAGATTAAATTTAAAACGATGAAATCAACCACGCGCGTGCGTTCAATAACATCAGTCCGTTCATACCGTCCCAATAGTCTGAGCCAAAACGCCGTTTTCATCTCTTTTCTCGGTGAAAATATTTGAAATGTGCGTTATAAGCTCGGCACAATCGATCGCGCATCGCTAAGCTATAAAATAATTCTTAGATTAAATTTAAAGCGATGAAATCAAGGAAGCGCGTGCGTTCAATAACATCAGTCCGATCATCCCGTCCCGGTAGTCTGAGTGAAAACGCCGTTTTCATCTCTTTTCTCTTCAAAATATTTGAAATCTGAGCCATCAGCTCGGCACAATCAATCGCGCATCGGTAAGCTATCGAATAATTCTTAGATTAAATTTAAAGCGATGAAATCAACCACGCGCGTGCGTTCAATAACATCAGTCCGTTCATCCCGTCCCGGTAGTCTGAGTGAAAACGCCGTTTTCATCTCTTTTCTCGTTGAAAATATTTGAAATGTGCGTTATAAGCTCGACACGGTCGATCGCGCATTTCTAGACAGCAAAATAATTCTTAGGTTCAATGTAAAGCGATGAAATCAAGGACGCGCGTGCGTTCAATAATATCAGTCCGTTCATCCCGTCCCGGTAGTCTGAATGAAAACGCCGTTTTCATCTCTTTTCTCTTCAAAATATTTGAAATCTGAGCCATCAGCTCGGCACAATCAATCGCGCATCGCTAAGCTATAAAATAATTCTTAGATTAAATTTAAAGCGATGAAATCAACTACGCGCGAGCGTTCAATAACATCAGTCCGTTCATCCCGTCCCGGTAGTCTGAGTGAAAACGCCGTTATCATCTCTTTTCTCTTCAAAATATTTGAAAGCTGAGCCATAAGCTCGGCACAATCGATCGCGCATCGCTAAGCTATCGAATAATTCTTAGATTAAATTTAAAACGATGAAATCAACCACGCGCGTGCGTTCAATAACATCAGTCCGTTCATACCGTCCCAATAGTCTGAGCCAAAACGCCGTTTTCATCTCTTTTCTCGTTGAAAATATTTGAAATGTGCGTTATAAGCTCGACACGGTCGACGGCGCATTTCTAGACTGTAAAATAATTCTTAGGTTCAATTTAAAGCGATGAAATCAAGGACGCGCGTGCGTTCAATAACATCAGTCCGATCATCCCGTGCCGGTAGTCTGAGTGAAAACACCGTTTTCATCTCTTTTCTCTTCAAAATATTTGAAACCTGAGCCATAAGCTCGGCACAATCGATCGCGATTCGCTAAGCTATAAAATAATTCTTAGATTAAATTTAAAGCGATGAAATCAACTACGCGCGTGCGTTCAATAACATCAGTCCGTTCATCCCGTCCCGGTAGTCTGAGTGAAAACGCCGTTTTCATCTCTTTTCTCGTTGAAAATATTTGAAATGTGCGTTATAAGCTCGACACGGTCGATCGCGCATTTCTAGACAGCAAAATAATTCTTAGGTTCAATGTAAAGCGATGAAATCAAGGACGCGCGTGCGTTCAATAATATCAGTCCGTTCATCCCGTCCCGGTAGTCTGAATGAAAACGCCGTTTTCATCTCTTTTCTCTTCAAAATATTTGAAATCTGAGCCATCAGCTCGGCACAATCAATCGCGCATCGCTAAGCTATAAAATAATTCTTAGATTAAATTTAAAGCGATGAAATCAACTACGCGCGAGCGTTCAATAACATCAGTCCGTTCATCCCGTCCCGGTAGTCTGAGTGAAAACGCCGTTTTCATCTCTTTTCTCTTCAAAATATTTGAAATCTGAGCCATCAGCTCGGCACAATCAATCGCGCATCGCTAAGCTATCGAATAATTCTTAGATTAAATTTAAAGCGATGAAATCAACCACGCGCGTGCGTTCAATACCATCAGTCCGTTCATCCCGTCCCGGTAGTCTGAGGGAAAACGCCGTTTTCATCTCTTTTCTCGTTGAAAATATATGAAATGTGCGTGATAAGCTCGACACGGTCGATCGCGCATTTCTAGACTGTAAAATAATTCTTAGGTTCAATTTAAAGCGATGAAATCAAGGACGCGCATGCGTTCAATAATATCAGTCCGTTCATCCCGTCCCGGTAGTCTGAGTGAAAACGCCGTTTTCATCTCTTTTCTCTTCAAAATATTTGAAATCTGAGCCATAAGCTCGGCACAATCGATCGCGCATCGCTAAGCTATAAAATAATTCTTAGATTAAATTTAAAGCGATGAAATCAACTACGCGCGAGCGTTCAATAACATCAGTCCGTTCATCCCGTCCCGGTAGTCTGAGTGAAAACGCCGTTTTCATCTCTTTTCTCTTCAAAATATTTGAAATCTGAGCCATCAGCTCGGCACAATCAATCGCGCATCGCTAAGCTATCGAATAATTCTTAGATTAAATTTAAAGCGATGAAATCAACCACGCGCGTGCGTTCAATAACATCAGTCCGTTCATCCCGTCCCGGTAGTCTGAGGGAAAACGCCGTTTTCATCTCTTTTCTCGTTGAAAATATATGAAATGTGCGTTATAAGCTCGACACGGTCGATCGCGCATTTCTAGACTGTAAAATAATACTTAGGTTCAATTTAAAGCGATGAAATCAAGGACGCGCATGCGTTCAATAATATCAGTCCGTTCATCCCGTCCCGGTAGTCTGAGCCAAAACGCCGTTTTCATCTCTTTTCTCTTCAAAATATTTGAAACCTGAGCCATAAGCTCGGCACAATCGATCGCGATTCGCTAAGCTATAAAATAATTCTTAGATTAAATTTAAAGCGATGAAATCAACTGCGCGCGAGCGTTCAATAACATCAGTCCGATCATCCCGTGCCGGTAGTCTGAGTGAAAACACCGTTTTCATCTCTTTTCTCTTCAAAATATTTGAAACCTGAGCCATGAGCTCGGCACAATCGATCGCGATTCGCTAAGCTATAAAATAATTCTTAGATTAAATTTAAAGCGATGAAATCAACTACGCGCGTGCGTTCAATAACACCAGTCCGTTCATCCCGTCCCGGTAGTCTGAGTGAAAACGCCGTTTTCATCTCTTTTCTCGTTGAAAATATTTGAAATGTGCGTTATAAGCTCGACACGGTCGATCGCGCATTTCTAGACAGCAAAATAATTCTTAGGTTCAATGTAAAGCGATGAAATCAAGGACGCGCGTGCGTTCAATAATATCAGTCCGTTCATCCCGTCCCGGTAGTCTGAATGAAAACGCCGTTTTCATCTCTTTTCTCTTCAAAATATTTGAAATCTGAGCCATCAGCTCGGCACAATCAATCGCGCATCGCTAAGCTATAAAATAATTCTTAGATTAAATTTAAAGCGATGAAATCAACTACGCGCGAGCGTTCAATAACATCAGTCCGTTCATCCCGTCCCGGTAGTCTGAGTGAAAACGCCGTTTTCATCTCTTTTCTCTTCAAAATATTTGAAATCTGAGCCATCAGCTCGGCACAATCAATCGCGCATCGCTAAGCTATCGAATAATTCTTAGATTAAATTTAAAGCGATGAAATCAACCACGCGCGTGCGTTCAATAACATCAGTCCGTTCATCCCGTCTCGGTAGTCTGAGGGAAAACGCCGTTTTCATCTCTTTTCTCGTTGAAAATATATGAAATGTGCGTTATAAGCTCGACACGGTCGATCGCGCATTTCTAGACTGTAAAATAATTCTTAGGTTCAATTTAAAGCGATGAAATCAAGGACGCGCATGCGTTCAATAATATCAGTCCGTTCATCCCGTCCCGGTAGTCTGAGTGAAAACGCCGTTTTCATCTCTTTTCTCTTCAAAATATTTGAAATCTGAGCCATAAGCTCGGCACAATCGATCGCGCATCGCTAAGCTATAAAATAATTCTTAGATTAAATTTAAAGCGATGAAATCAACTACGCGCGTGCGTTCAATAACATCAGTCCGTTCATCCCGTCCCGGTAGTCTGAGTGAAAACGCCGTTTTCATCTCTTTTCTCTTCAAAATATTTGAAAGCTGAGCCATAAGCTCGGCACAATCGATCGCGCATCGCTAAGCTATCGTATAATTCTTAGATTAAATTTAAAACGATGAAATCAACCACGCGCGTGCGTTCAATAACATCAGTCCGTTCATACCGTCCCAATAGTCTGAGCCAAAACGCCGTTTTCATCTCTTTTCCCGTTGAAAATATTTGAAATGTGCGTTATAAGCTCGACACGGTCGACGGCGCATTTCTAGACTGTAAAATAATTCTTAGGTTCAATTTAAAGCGATGAAATCAAGGACGCGCGTGCGTTCAATAACATCAGTCCGATCATCCCGTGCCGGTAGTCTGAGTGAAAACACCGTTTTCATCTCTTTTCTCTTCAAAATATTTGAAACCTGAGCCATAAGCTCGGCACAATCGATCGCGATTCGCTAAGCTATAAAATAATTCTTAGGTTCAATTTAAAGCGATGAAATCAACTACGCGCGAGCGTTCAATAACATCAGTCTGTTCATCCCGTCCCGGTAGTCTGAGTGAAAACGCCGTTTTCATCTCTTTTCTCTTCAAAATATTTGAAATCTGAGCCATCAGCTCGGCACAATCAATCGCGCATCGCTAAGCTATCGAATAATTCTTAGATTAAATTTAAAGCGATGAAATCAACCACGCGCGTGCGTTCAATAACATCAGTCCGTTCATCCCGTCCCGGTAGTCTGAGGGAATACGCCGTTTTCATCTCTTTTCTCGTTGAAAATATATGAAATGTGCGTTATAAGCTCGGCACAATCGATCGCGCATCGCTAAGCTATAAAATAATTCTTAGATTAAATTTAAAGCGATGAAATCAACTACGCGCGTGCGTTCAATAACATCAGTCCGTTCACCCCGTCCCGGTAGTCTGAGTGAAAACGCCGTTTTCATCTCTTTTCTCTTCAAAATATTTGAAAGCTGAGCCATAAGCTCGGCACAATCGATCGCGCATCGCTAAGCTACCGTATAATCCTTAGATTAAATTTAAAACGATGAAATCAACCACGCGCGTGCGTTCAATAACATCAGTCCTTTCATACCGTCCCAATAGTCTGAGCCAAAACGCCGTTTTCATCTCTTTTCTCTTCAAAATATTTGAAATCTGAGCCATAAGCTCGGCACAATCGATCGCGCATCGCTAAGCTATAAAATAATTCTTAGATTAAATTTAAAGCGATGAAATCAACTACGCGCGTGCGTTCAATAACATCAGTCCGTTCATCCCGTCCCGGTAGTCTGAGTGAAAACGCCGTTTTCATCTCTTTTCTCTTCAAAATATTTGAAAGCTGAGCCATAAGCTCGGCACAATCGATCGCGCATCGCTAAGCTATCGAATAATTCTTAGATTAAATTTAAAACGATGAAATCAACCACGCGCGTGCGTTCAATAACATCAGTCCGTTCATACCGTCCCAATAGTCTGAGCCAAAACGCCGTTTTCATCTCTTTTCTCGTTGAAACTATTTGAAATGTGCGTTATAAGCTCGACAAGGTCGACGGCGCATTTCTAGACTGTAAAATAATTCTTAGGTTCAATTTAAAGCGATGAAATCAAGGACGCGCGTGCGTTCAATAACATCAGTCCTTTCATCCCGTCCCGGTAGTCTGGGGGAAAACGCCGGTTTCATCTCTTTTCTCTTCAAAATATTTGAAATCCGAGCCATCAGCTCGGCACAATCAATCGCGCATCGCTAAGCTATAAAATAATTCTTAGATTAAATTTAAAGCGATGAAATCAACCACGCGCGTGCGTTCAATAACATCAGTCCGTTCATCCCGCCCCGGTTGTCTGAGGGAAAACGCCGTTTTCATCTCTTTTCTCTTCAAAATATTTGAAAGCTGAGCCATAAGCTCGGCACAATCGATCGCGCATCGCTAAGCTATCGTATAATTCTTAGATTAAATTTAAAACGATGAAATCAACCACGCACGTGCGTTCAATAACATCAGTCCGTTCATACCGTCCCAATAGTCTGAGCCAAAACGCCGTTTGCATCTCTTTTCCCGTTGAAAATATTTGAAATGTGCGTTATAAGCTCGATACGGTCGATCGCGCATTTCTAGACTGTAAAATAATTCTTAGGTTCAATTTAAAGCGATGAAATCAAGGACGCGCGTGCGTTCAATAATATCAGTCCGTTCATCCCGTCCCGGTAGTCTGAGTGAAAACGCCGTTTTCATCTCTTTTCTCTTCAAAATATTTGAAATCTGAGCCATCAGCTCGGCACAATCAATCGCGCATCGCTAAGCTATAAAATAATTCTTAGATTAAATTTAAAGCGATGAAATCAACCACGCGCGTGCGTTCAATAACATCAGTCCGTTCATCCCGCCCCGGTAGTCTGAGGGAAAACGCCGTTTTCATCTCTTTTCTCTTCAAAATATTTGAAAGCTGAGCCATAAGCTCGGCACAATCGATCGCGCATCGCTAAGCTATCGAATAATTCTTAGATTAAATTTAAAACGATGAAATCAACCACGCGCGTGCGTTCAATAACATCAGTCCGTTCATACCGTCCCAATAGTCTGAGCCAAAACGCCGTTTTCATCTCTTTTCTCGTTGAAACTATTTGAAATGTGCGTTATAAGCTCGACAAGGTCGACGGCGCATTTCTAGACTGTAAAATAATTCTTAGGTTCAATTTAAAGCGATGAAATCAAGGACGCGCGTGCGTTCAATAACATCAGTCCTTTCATCCCGTCCCGGTAGTCTGGGGGAAAACGCCGGTTTCATCTCTTTTCTCTTCAAAATATTTGAAATCCGAGCCATCAGCTCGGCACAATCAATCGCGCATCGCTAAGCTATAAAATAATTCTTAGATTAAATTTAAAGCGATGAAATCAACCACGCGCGTGCGTTCAATAACATCAGTCCGTTCATCCCGCCCCGGTTGTCTGAGGGAAAACGCCGTTTTCATCTCTTTTCTCTTCAAAATATTTGAAAGCTGAGCCATAAGCTCGGCACAATCGATCGCGCATCGCTAAGCTATCGTATAATTCTTAGATTAAATTTAAAACGATGAAATCAACCACGCACGTGCGTTCAATAACATCAGTCCGTTCATACCGTCCCAATAGTCTGAGCCAAAACGCCGTTTGCATCTCTTTTCCCGTTGAAAATATTTGAAATGTGCGTTATAAGCTCGACACGGTCGACGGCGCATTTCTAGACTGTAAAATAATTCTTAGGTTCAATTTAAAGCGATGAAATCAAGGACGCGCGTGCGTTCAATAACATCAGTCTGATCATCCCGTGCCGGTAGTCTGAGTGAAAACACCGTTTTCATCTCTTTTCTCTTCAAAATATTTGAAACCTGAGCCATAAGCTCGGCACAATCGATCGCGATTCGCTAAGCTATAAAATAATTCTTAGATTAAATTTAAAGCGATGAAATCAACTACGCGCGTGCGTTCAATAACATCAGTCCGTTCATCCCGTCCCGGTAGTCTGAGGGAAAACGCCGTTTTCATCTCTTTTCTCGTTGAAAATATATGAAATGTGCGTTATAAGCTCGACACGGTCGATCGCGCATTTCTAGACTGTAAAATAATTCTTAGGTTCAATTTAAAGCTATGAAATCAAGGACGCGCATGCGTTCAATAATATCAGTCCGTTCATCCCGTCCCGGTAGTCTGAGTGAAAACGCCGTTTTCATCTCTTTTCTCTTCAAAATATTTGAAATCTGAGCCATAAGCTCGGCACAATCGATCGCGCATCGCTAAGCTATAACATAATTCTTAGATTAAATTTAAAGCGATGAAATCAACTACGCGCGTGCGTTCAATAACATTAGTCCGTTCATCCCGTCCCGGTAGTCTGAGTGAAAACGCCGTTTTCATCTCTTTTCTCTTCAAAATATTTGAAAGCTGAGCCATAAGCTCGGCACAATCGATCGCGCATCGCTAAGCTATCGAATAATTCTTACATTAAATTTAAAACGATGAAATCAACCACGCGCGTGCGTTCAATAACATCAGTCCGTTCATACCGTCCCAATAGTCTGAGCCAAAACGCCGATTTCATCTCTTTTCTCGTTGAAAATATATGAAATGTGCGTTATAAGCTCGACACGGTCGATCGCGCATTTCTAGACTGTAAAATAATTCTTAGGTTCAATTTAAAGCTATGAAATCAAGGACGCGCATGCGTTCAATAATATCAGTCCGTTCATCCCGTCCCGGTAGTCTGAGTGAAAACGCCGTTTTCATCTCTTTTCTCTTCAAAATATTTGAAATCTGAGCCATAAGCTCGGCACAATCGATCGCGCAACGCTAAGCTATAAAATAATTCTTAGATTAAATTTAAAGCGATGAAATCAACTACGCGCGTGCGTTCAATAACATCAGTCCGTTCATCCCGTCCCGGTAGTCTGAGTGAAAACGCCGTTTTCATCTCTTTTCTCTTCAAAATATTTGAAAGCTGAGCCATAAGCTCGGCACAATCGATCGCGCATCGCTAAGCTATCGAATAATTCTTAGATTAAATTTAAAACGATGAAATCAACCACGCGCGTGCGTTCAATAACATCAGTCCGTTCATACCGTCCCAATAGTCTGAGCCAAAACGCCGTTTTCATCTCTTTTCTCGTTGAAAATATTTGAAATGTGCGTTATAAGCTCGACACTGTCGACGGCGCATTTCTAGACTGTAAAATAATTCTTAGGTTCAATTTAAAGCGATGAAATCAAGGACGCGCGTGCGTTCAATAACATCAGTCCGTTCATCCCGTCCCGGTAGTCTGGGGGAAAACGCCGGTTTCATCACTTTTCTCTTCAAAATATTTGAAATCCGAGCCATCAGCTCGGCACAATCAATCGCGCATCGCTAAGCTATAAAATAATTCTTAGATTAAATTTAAAGCGATGAAATCAACCACGCGCGTGCGTTCAATAAAATCAGTCCGTTCATCCCGCCCCGGTAGTCTGAGGGAAAACGCCGTTTTCATCTCTTTTCTCGTTGAAAATATTTGAAATGTGCGTTATAAGCTCGATACGGTCGATCGCGCATTTCTAGACTGTAAAATAATTCTTAGGTTCAATTTAAAGCGATGAAATCAAGGACGCGCGTGCGTTCAATAATATCAGCCCGTTCATCCCGTCCCGGTAGTATGAGTGAAAACGCCTTTTTCATCTCTTTTCTCTTCAAAATATTTGAAATCTGAGCCATCAGCTCGGCACAATCAATCGCGCATCGCTAAGCTATCGAATAATTCTTAGATTAAATTTAAAGCGATGAAATCAACCACGCGCGTGCGTTCAACAACATCAGTCCGTTCATACCGTCCCGATAGTCTGAGCCAAAACGCCGTTTTCATCTCTTTTCTCGTTGAAAATATTTGAAATGTGCGTTATAAGCTCGACACGGTCGATCGCGCATTTCTAGACAGCAAAATAATTCTTAGGTTCAATGTAAAGCGATGAAATCAAGGACGCGCGTGCGTTCAATAATATCAGTCCGTTCATCCCGTCCCGGTAGTCTGAATGAAAACGCCGTTTTCATCTCTTTTCTCTTCAAAATATTTGAAATCTGAGCCATCAGCTCGGCACAATCAATCGCGCATCGCTAAGCTATAAAATAATTCTTAGATTAAATTTAAAGCGATGAAATCAACTACGCGCGAGCGTTCAATAACATCAGTCCGTTCATCCCGTCCCAGTAGTCTGAGTGAAAACGCCGTTTTCATCTCTTTTCTCTTCAAAATATTTGAAAGCTGAGCCATAAGCTCGGCACAATCGATCGCGCATCGCTAAGCTATCGAATAATTCTTAGATTAAATTTAAAACGATGAATTCAACCACGCGCGTGCGTTCAATAACATCAGTCCGTTCATACCGTCCCAATAGTCTGAGCCAAAACGCCGTTTTCATCTCTTTTCTCGTTGAAAATATTTGAAATGTGCGTTATAAGCTCGACACGGTCGACGGCGCATTTCTAGACTGTAAAATAATTCTTAGGTTCAATTTAAAGCGATGAAATCAAGGACGCGCGTGCGTTCAATAACATCAGTCCGATCATCCCGTGCCGGTAGTCTGAGTGAAAACACCGTTTTCATCTCTTTTCTCTTCAAAATATTTGAAACCTGAGCCATAAGCTCGGCACAATCGATCGCGATTCGCTAAGCTATAAAATAATTCTTAGATTAAATTTAAAGCGATGAAATCAACTACGCGCGTGCGTTCAATAACATCAGTCCGTTCATCCCGTCCCGGTAGTCTGAGTGAAAACGCCGATTTCATCTCTTTTCTCGTTGAAAATATTTGAAATCTGAGCCATCAGCTCGGCACAATCAATCGCGCATCGCTAAGCTATCGAATAATTCTTAGATTAAATTTAAAGCGATGAAATCAACCACGCGCGTGCGTTCAATAACATCAGTCCGTTCATCCCGTCCCGGTAGTCTGAGGGAATACGCCGTTTTCATCTCTTTTCTCGTTGAAAATATATGAAATGTGCGTTATAAGCTCGACACGCTCGATCGCGCATTTCTAGACTGTAAAATAATTCTTAGGTTCAATTTAAAGCGATGAAATCAAGGACGCGCATGCGTTCAATAATATCAGTCCGTTCATCCCGTCCCGGTAGTCTGAGTGAAAACGCCGTTTTCATCTCTTTTCTCTTCAAAATATTTGAAATCTGAGCCATAAGCTCGGCACAATCGATCGCGCATCGCTAAGCTATAAAATAATTCTTAGATTAAATTTAAAGCGATGAAATCAACTACGCGCGTGCGTTCAATAACATCAGTCTGTTCATCCCGTCCTGGTAGTCTGAGTGAAAACGCCGTTTTCATCTCTTTTCTCTTCAAAATATTTGAAAGCTGAGCCATAAGCTCGGCACAATCGATCGCGCATCGCTAAGCTATCGAATAATTCTTAGATTAAATTTAAAACGATGGAATCAACCACGCGCGTGCGTTCAATAACATCAGTCCGTTCATACCGTCCCAATAGTCTGAGCCAAAACGCCGTTTTCATCTCTTTTCTCGTTGAAAATATTTGAAATGTGCGTTATAAGCTCGACACGGTCGACGGCGCATTTCTAAACTGTAAAATAATTCTTAGATTAAATTTAAAGCGATGAAATCAACCACGCGCGTGCGTTCAATAACATCAGTCCGTTCATCCCGTCCCGGTAGTCTGAGGGAAAACGCCGTTTTCATCTCTTTTCTCGTTGAAAATATATGAAATGTGCGTTATAAGCTCGACACGGTCGATCGCGCATTTCTAGACTGTAAAATAATTCTTAGGTTCAATTTAAAGCGATGAAATCAAGGACGCGCATGCGTTCAATAATATCAGTCCGTTCATCCCGTCCCGGTAGTCTGTGTGAAAACGCCGTTTTCATCTCTTTTCTCTTCAAAATATTTGAAATCTGAACCATAAGCTCGGCACAATCGATCGCGCATCGCTAAGCTATAAAATAATTCTTAGGTTCAATTTAAAGCGATGAAATCAAGGACGCGCGTGCGTTCAATAATATCAGTCCGTTCATCCCGTCCCGGTAGTCTGAGTGAGAACGCCGTTTTCATCTCTTTTCTCTTCAAAATATTTGAAATCTGAGCCATCAGCTCGGCACAATCAATCGCGCATCGCTAAGCTATCGAATAATTCTTAGATTAAATTTAAAGCGATGAAATCAACCACGCGCGTGCGTTCAATAACATCAGTCCGTTCATCCCGTCCCGGTAGTCTGAGGGAAAACGCCGTTTTCATCTCTTTTCTCGTTGAAAATATATGAAATGTGCGTTATAAGCTCGACACGGTCGATCGCGCATTTCTAGACTGTAAAATAATTCTTAGGTTCAATTTAAAGCGATGAAATCAAGGACGCGCATGCGTTCAATAATATCAGTCCGTTCATCCCGTCCCGGTAGTCTGAGTGAAATCGCCGTTTTCATCTCTTTTCTCTTCAAAATATTTGAAATCTGAGCCATAAGCTCGGCACAATTGATCGCGCATCGCTAAGCTATAAAATAATTCTTAGATTAAATTTAAAGCGATGAAATCAACTGCGCGCGAGCGTTCAATAACATCAGTCCGTTCATCCCGTCCCGGTAGTCTGAGCCAAAACGCCGTTTTCATCTCTTTTCTCTTCAAAATATTTGAAACGTGAGCCATAAGCTCGGCACAATCGATTGCGATTCGCTAAGCTATAAAATAATTCTTAGATTAAATTTAAAGCGATGAAATCAACTGCGCGCCAGCGTTCAATAACATCAGTCCGATCATCCCGTGCCGGTAGTCTGAGTGAAAACACCGTTTTCATCTCTTTTCTCTTCAAAATATTTGAAACCTGAGCCATGAGCTCGGCACAATCGATCGCGATTCGCTAAGCTATAAAATAATTCTTAGATTAAATTTAAAGCGATGAAATCAACTACGCGCGTGCGTTCAATAACATCAGTCCGTTCATCCCGTCCCGGTAGTCTCAGTGAAAACGCCGTTTTCATCTCTTTTCTCGTTGAAAATATTCGAAATGTGCGTTATAAGCTCGATACGGTCGATCGCGTATTTCTAGACTGTAAAATAATTCTTAGGTTCAATTTAAAGCGATGAAATCAAGGACGCGCGTGCGTTCAATAATATCAGTCCGTTCATCCCGTCCCGGTAGTCTGAGTGAAAACGCCGTTTTCATCTCTTTTCTCTTCAAAATATTTGAAATCTGAGCCATCAGCTCGGCACAATCAATCGCCCATCGCTAAGCTATCGAATAATTCTTAGATTAAATTTAAAGCGATGAAATCAACCACGCGCGTGCCTTCAACAACATCAGTCCGTTCATACCGTCCCGATAGTCTGAGCCAAAACGCCGTTTTCATCTCTTTTCTCGTTGAAAATATTTGAAATGTGCGTTATAAGCTCGACACGGTCGATCGCGGAATTCTAGACTGTAAAATAATTCTTAGGTTCAATTTAAAGCGATTAAATCAAGGACGCGCGTGCATTTAATAACATCAGTCCGTTCATACCGTCCCGATAGTCTGAGCCAAAACGTCGTTTTCATTTCTTTTCTCGTTGAAAATATTTGAAATCTGCGTTATAAGCTCGACACGGTCGATCGCGCATAGCTAAACTATAAAATAATTCTTAGATTAAATTGAAAGCGATGAAATCAAGTACGCGCGTGCGTTCAATAATATCAGTCCGTTCATCCCGTCCCGGTAGTCTGAGCCAAAACGCCGTTTTCATCTCTTTTCTCTTCAAAATATTTGAAACCTGAGCCATAAGCTCGGCACAATCGATCGCGATTCGCTAAGCTATAAAATAATTCTTAGATTAAATTTAAAGCGATGAAATCAACTGCGCGCGAGCGTTCAATAACATCAGTCCGTTATCCCGTCCCGGTAGTCTGAGCCAAAACGCCGTTTTCATCTCTTTTCTCTTCAAAATATTTGAAATCTGAGCCATAAGCTCGGCACAATCAATCGCGCATCGCTAAGCTATAAAATAATTCTTAGATTAAATTTAAAGCGATGAAATCAACTACGCGCGAGCGTTCAATAACATCAGTCCGTTCATCCCGTCCCGGTAGTCTGAGTGAAAACGCCGTTTTCATCTCTTTTCTCTTCAAAATATTTGAAAGCTGAGCCATAAGCTCGGCACAATCGATCGCGCATCGCTAAGCTATCGAATAATTCTTAGATTAAATTTAAAACGATGAAATCAACCACGCGCGTGCGTTCAATAACATCAGTCCGTTCATACCGTCCCAATAGTCTGAGCCAAAACGCCGTTTTCATCTCTTTTCTCGTTGAAAATATTTGAAATGTGCGTTATAAGCTCGACACGGTCGACGGCGCATTTCTAGACTGTAAAATAATTCTTAGGTTCAATTTAAAGCGATGAAATCAAGGACGCGCGTGCGTTCAATAACATCAGTCCGATCATCCCGTGCCGGTAGTCTGAGTGAAAACACCGTTTTCATCTCTTTTCTCTTCAAAATATTTGAAACCTGAGCCATAAGCTCGGCACAATCGATCGCGATTCGCTAAGCTATAAAATAATTCTTAGATTAAATTTAAAGCGATGAAATCAACTACGCGCGTGCGTTCAATAACATCAGTCCGTTCATCCCGTCCCGGTAGTCTGAGTGAAAACGCCGTTTTCATCTCTTTTCTCGTTGAAAATATTTGAAATGTGCGTTATAAGCTCGACACGGTCGATCGCGCATTTCTAGACAGCAAAATAATTCTTAGGTTCAATGTAAAGCGATGAAATCAAGGACGCGCGTGCGTTCAATAATATCAGTCCGTTCATCCCGTCCCGGTAGTCTGAATGAAAACGCCGTTTTCATCTCTTTTCTCTTCAAAATATTTGAAATCTGAGCCATCAGCTCGGCACAATCAATCGCGCATCGCTAAGCTATAAAATAATTCTTAGATTAAATTTAAAGCGATGAAATCAACTACGCGCGAGCGTTCAATAACATCAGTCCGTTCATCCCGTCCCGGTAGTCTGAGTGAAAACGCCGTTTTCATCTCTTTTCTCTTCAAAATATTTGAAATCTGAGCCATCAGCTCGGCACAATCAATCGCGCATCGCTAAGCTATCGAATAATTCTTAGATTAAATTTAAAGCGATGAAATCAACCACGCGCGTGCGTTCAATACCATCAGTCCGTTCATCCCGTCCCGGTAGTCTGAGGGAAAACGCCGTTTTCATCTCTTTTCTCGTTGAAAATATATGAATTGTGCGTGATAAGCTCGACACGGTCGATCGCGCATTTCTAGACTGTAAAATAATTCTTAGGTTCAATTTAAAGCGATGAAATCAAGGACGCGCATGCGTTCAATAATATCAGTCCGTTCATCCCGTCCCGGTAGTCTGAGTGAAAACGCCGTTTTCATCTCTTTTCTCTTCAAAATATTTGAAATCTGAGCCATAAGCTCGGCACAATCGATCGCGCATCGCTAAGCTATAAAATAATTCTTAGATTAAATTTAAAGCGATGAAATCAACTACGCGCGTGCGTTCAATAACATCAGTCTGTTCATCCCGTCCCGGTAGTCTGAGTGAAAACGCCGTTTTCATCTCTTTTCTCTTCAAAATATTTGAAATCTGAGCCATCAGCTCGGCACAATCAATCGCGCATCGCTAAGCTATCGAATAATTCTTAGATTAAATTTAAAGCGATGAAATCAACCACGCGCGTGCGTTCAATAACATCAGTCCGTTCATCCCGTCCCGGTAGTCTGAGGGAATACGCCGTTTTCATCTCTTTTCTCGTTGAAAATATATGAAATGTGCGTTATAAGCTCGGCACAATCGATCGCGCATCGCTAAGCTATAAAATAATTCTTAGATTAAATTTAAAGCGATGAAATCAACTACGCGCGTGCGTTCAATAACATCAGTCCGTTCACCCCGTCCCGGTAGTCTGAGTGAAAACGCCGTTTTCATCTCTTTTCTCTTCAAAATATTTGAAAGCTGAGCCATAAGCTCGGCACAATCGATCGCGCATCGCTAAGCTACCGTATAATCCTTAGATTAAATTTAAAACGATGAAATCAACCACGCGCGTGCGTTCAATAACATCAGTCCGTTCATACCGTCCCAATAGTCTGAGCCAAAACGCCGTTTTCATCTCTTTTCTCGGTGAAAATATTTGAAATGTGCGTTATAAGCTCGGCACAATCGATCGCGCATCGCTAAGCTATAAAATAATTCTTAGATTAAATTTAAAGCGATGAAATCAAGGAAGCGCGTGCGTTCAATAACATCAGTCCGATCATCCCGTCCCGGTAGTCTGAGTGAAAACGCCGTTTTCATCTCTTTTCTCTTCAAAATATTTGAAATCTGAGCCATCAGCTCGGCACAATCAATCGCGCATCGCTAAGCTATCGAATAATTCTTAGATTAAATTTAAAGCGATGAAATCAACCACGCGCGTGCGTTCAATAACATCAGTCCGTTCATCCCGTCCCGGTAGTCTGAGTGAAAACGCCGTTTTCATCTCTTTTCTCGTTGAAAATATTTGAAATGTGCGTTATAAGCTCGACACGGTCGATCGCGCATTTCTAGACAGCAAAATAATTCTTAGGTTCAATGTAAAGCGATGAAATCAAGGACGCGCGTGCGTTCAATAATATCAGTCCGTTCATCCCGTCCCGGTAGTCTGAATGAAAACGCCGTTTTCATCTCTTTTCTCTTCAAAATATTTGAAATCTGAGCCATCAGCTCGGCACAATCAATCGCGCATCGCTAAGCTATAAAATAATTCTTAGATTAAATTTAAAGCGATGAAATCAACTACGCGCGAGCGTTCAATAACATCAGTCCGTTCATCCCGTCCCGGTAGTCTGAGTGAAAACGCCGTTTTCATCTCTTTTCTCTTCAAAATATTTGAAAGCTGAGCCATAAGCTCGGCACAATCGATCGCGCATCGCTAAGCTATCGAATAATTCTTAGATTAAATTTAAAACGATGAAATCAACCACGCGCGTGCGTTCAATAACATCAGTCCGTTCATACCGTCCCAATAGTCTGAGCCAAAACGCCGTTTTCATCTCTTTTCTCGTTGAAAATATTTGAAATGTGCGTTATAAGCTCGACACGGTCGACGGCGCATTTCTAGACTGTAAAATAATTCTTAGGTTCAATTTAAAGCGATGAAATCAAGGACGCGCGTGCGTTCAATAACATCAGTCCGATCATCCCGTGCCGGTAGTCTGAGTGAAAACACCGTTTTCATCTCTTTTCTCTTCAAAATATTTGAAACCTGAGCCATAAGCTCGGCACAATCAATCGCGCATCGCTAAGCTATAAAATAATTCTTAGATTAAATTTAAAGCGATGAAATCAACTACGCGCGAGCGTTCAATAACATCAGTCCGTTCATCCCGTCCCGGTAGTCTGAGTGAAAACGCCGTTTTCATCTCTTTTCTCTTCAAAATATTTGAAATCTGAGCCATCAGCTCGGCACAATCAATCGCGCATCGCTAAGCTATCGAATAATTCTTAGATTAAATTTAAAGCGATGAAATCAACCACGCGCGTGCGTTCAATAACATCAGTCCGTTCATCCCGTCCCGGTAGTCTGAGGGAAAACGCCGTTTTCATCTCTTTTCTCGTTGAAAATATATGAAATGTGCGTTATAAGCTCGACACGGTCGATCGCGCATTTCTAGACTGTAAAATAATACTTAGGTTCAATTTAAAGCGATGAAATCAAGGACGCGCATGCGTTCAATAATATCAGTCCGTTCATCCCGTCCCGGTAGTCTGAGCCAAAACGCCGTTTTCATCTCTTTTCTCTTCAAAATATTTGAAACCTGAGCCATAAGCTCGGCACAATCGATCGCGATTCGCTAAGCTATAAAATAATTCTTAGATTAAATTTAAAGCGATGAAATCAACTGCGCGCGAGCGTTCAATAACATCAGTCCGATCATCCCGTGCCGGTAGTCTGAGTGAAAACACCGTTTTCATCTCTTTTCTCTTCAAAATATTTGAAACCTGAGCCATGAGCTCGGCACAATCGATCGCGATTCGCTAAGCTATAAAATAATTCTTAGATTAAATTTAAAGCGATGAAATCAACTACGCGCGTGCGTTCAATAACACCAGTCCGTTCATCCCGTCCCGGTAGTCTGAGTGAAAACGCCGTTTTCATCTCTTTTCTCGTTGAAAATATTTGAAATGTGCGTTATAAGCTCGACACGGTCGATCGCGCATTTCTAGACAGCAAAATAATGCTTAGGTTCAATGTAAAGCGATGAAATCAAGGACGCGCGTGCGTTCAATAATATCAGTCCGTTCATCCCGTCCCGGTAGTCTGAATGAAAACGCCGTTTTCATCTCTTTTCTCTTCAAAATATTTGAAATCTGAGCCATCAGCTCGGCACAATCAATCGCGCATCGCTAAGCTATAAAATAATTCTTAGATTAAATTTAAAGCGATGAAATCAACTACGCGCGAGCGTTCAATAACATCAGTCCGTTCGTCCCGTCCCGGTAGTCTGAGTGAAAACGCCGTTTTCATCTCTTTTCTCTTCAAAATATTTGAAATCTGAGCCATCAGCTCGGCACAATCAATCGCGCATCGCTAAGCTATCGAATAATTCTTAGATTAAATTTAAAGCGATGAAATCAACCACGCGCGTGCGTTCAATAACATCAGTCCGTTCATCCCGTCCCGGTAGTCTGAGGGAAAACGCCGTTTTCATCTCTTTTCTCGTTGAAAATATATGAAATGTGCGTTATAAGCTCGACACGGTCGATCGCGCATTTCTAGACTGTAAAATAATTCTTAGGTTCAATTTAAAGCGATGAAATCAAGGACGCGCATGCGTTCAATAATATCAGTCCGTTCATCCCGTCCCGGTAGTCTGAGTGAAAACGCCGTTTTCATCTCTTTTCTCTTCAAAATATTTGAAATCTGAGCCATAAGCTCGGCACAATCGATCGCGCATCGCTAAGCTATAAAATAATTCTTAGATTAAATTTAAAGCGATGAAATCAACTACGCGCGTGCGTTCAATAACATCAGTCCGTTCATCCCGTCCCGGTAGTCTGAGTGAAAACGCCGTTTTCATCTCTTTTCTCTTCAAAATATTTGAAAGCTGAGCCATAAGCTCGGCACAATCGATCGCGCATCGCTAAGCTATCGTATAATTCTTAGATTAAATTTAAAACGATGAAATCAACCACGCGCGTGCGTTCAATAACATCAGTCCGTTCATACCGTCCCAATAGTCTGAGCCAAAACGCCGTTTTCATCTCTTTTCCCGTTGAAAATATTTGAAATGTGCGTTATAAGCTCGACACGGTCGACGGCGCATTTCTAGACTGTAAAATAATTCTTAGGTTCAATTTAAAGCGATGAAATCAAGGACGCGCGTGCGTTCAATAACATCAGTCCGATCATCCCGTGCCGGTAGTCTGAGTGAAAACACCGTTTTCATCTCTTTTCTCTTCAAAATATTTGAAACCTGAGCCATAAGCTCGGCACAATCGATCGCGATTCGCTAAGCTATAAAATAATTCTTAGGTTCAATTTAAAGCGATGAAATCAAGGACGCGCGTGCGTTCAATAACATCAGTCCGATCATCCCGTCCCGGTAGTCTGAATGAAAACGCCGTTTTCATCTCTTTTCTCTTCAAAATATTTGAAATCTGAGCCATCAGCTCGGCACAATCAATCGCGCATCGCTAAGCTATAAAATAATTCTTAGATTAAATTAAAAGCGATGAAATCAACTACGCGCGAGCGTTCAATAACATCAGTCCGTTCATCCCGTCCCGGTAGTCTGAGTGAAAACGCCGTTTTCATCTCTTTTCTCTTCAAAATATTTGAAAGCTGAGCCATAAGCTCGGCACAATCGATCGCGCATCGCTAAGCTATCGAATAATTCTTAGATTAAATTTAAAACGATGAAATCAACCACGCGCGTGCGTTCAATAACATCAGTCCGTTCATACCGTCCCAATAGTCTGAGCCAAAACGCCGTTTTCATCTCTTTTCTCGTTGAAAATATTTGAAATGTGCGTTATAAGCTCGACACGGTCGACGGCGCATTTCTAGACTGTAAAATAATTCTTAGGTTCAATTTAAAGCGATGAAATCAAGGACGCGCGTGCGTTCAATAACATCAGTCCGTTCATCCCGTCCCGGTAGTCTGGGGGAAAACGCCGGTTTCATCTCTTTTCTCTTCAAAATATTTGAAATCCGAGCCATCAGCTCGGCACAATCAATCGCGCATCGCTAAGCTATAAAATAATTCTTAGATTAAATTTAAAGCGATGAAATCAACCACGCGCGTGCGTTCAATAACATCAGTCCGTTCATCCCGCCACGGTAGTCTGAGGGAAAACGCCGTTTTCATCTCTTTTCTCGTTGAAAATATTTGAAATGTGCGTTATAAGCTCGACACGGTCGACGGCGCATTTCTAGACTGTAAAATAATTCTTAGGTTCAATTTAAAGCGATGAAATCAAGGACGCGCGTGCGTTCAATAACATCAGTCCGTTCATCCCGTCCCGGTAGTCTGGGGGAAAACGCCGGTTTCATCTCTTTTCTCTTCAAAATATTTGAAATCCGAGCCATCAGCTCGGCACAATCAATCGCGCATCGCTAAGCTATAAAATAATTCTTAGATTAAATTTAAAGCGATGAAATCAACTACGCGCGAGCGTTCAATAACATCAGTCCGTTCATCCCGTCCCGGTAGTCTGAGTGAAAACGCCGTTTTCATCTCTTTTCTCTTCAAAATATTTGAAATCTGAGCCATCAGCTCGGCACAATCAATCGCGCATCGCTAAGCTATCGAATAATTCTTAGATTAAATTTAAAGCGATGAAATCAACCACGCGCGTGCGTTCAATAACATCAGTCCGTTCATCCCGTCCCGGTAGTCTGAGGGAAAACGCCGTTTTCATCTCTTTTCTCGTTGAAAATATATGAAATGTGCGTTATAAGCTCGACACGGTCGATCGCGCATTTCTAGACTGTAAAATAATTCTTAGGTTCAATTAAAAGCGATGAAATCAAGGACGCGCATGCGTTCAATAATATCAGTCCGTTCATCCCGTCCCGGTAGTCTGAGTGAAAACGCCGTTTTCATCTCTTTTCTCTTCAAAATATTTGAAATCTGAGCCATAAGCTCGGCACAATCGATCGCGCATCGCTAAGCTATAAAATAATTCTTAGATTAAATTTAAAGCGATGAAATCAACTACGCGCGTGCGTTCAATAACATCAGTCCGTTCACCCCGTCCCGGTAGTCTGAGTGAAAACGCCGTTTTCATCTCTTTTCTCTTCAAAATATTTGAAAGCTGAGCCATAAGCTCGGCACAATCGATCGCGCATCGCTAAGCTACCGTATAATCCTTAGATTAAATTTAAAACGATGAAATCAACCACGCGCGTGCGTTCAATAACATCAGTCCGTTCATACCGTCCCAATAGTCTGAGCCAAAACGCCGTTTTCATCTCTTTTCTCGGTGAAAATATTTGAAATGTGCGTTATAAGCTCGGCACAATCGATCGCGCATCGCTAAGCTATAAAATAATTCTTAGATTAAATTTAAAGCGATGAAATCAAGGAAGCGCGTGCGTTCAATAACATCAGTCCGATCATCCCGTCCCGGTAGTCTGAGTGAAAACGCCGTTTTCATCTCTTTTCTCTTCAAAATATTTGAAATCTGAGCCATCAGCTCGGCACAATCAATCGCGCATCGGTAAGCTATCGAATAATTCTTAGATTAAATTTAAAGCGATGAAATCAACCACGCGCGTGCGTTCAATAACATCAGTCCGTTCATCCCGTCCCGGTAGTCTGAGTGAAAACGCCGTTTTCATCTCTTTTCTCGTTGAAAATATTTGAAATGTGCGTTATAAGCTCGACACGGTCGATCGCGCATTTCTAGACAGCAAAATAATTCTTAGGTTCAATGTAAAGCGATGAAATCAAGGACGCGCGTGCGTTCAATAATATCAGTCCGTTCATCCCGTCCCGGTAGTCTGAATGAAAACGCCGTTTTCATCTCTTTTCTCTTCAAAATATTTGAAATCTGAGCCATCAGCTCGGCACAATCAATCGCGCATCGCTAAGCTATAAAATAATTCTTAGATTAAATTTAAAGCGATGAAATCAACTACGCGCGAGCGTTCAATAACATCAGTCCGTTCATCCCGTCCCGGTAGTCTGAGTGAAAACGCCGTTATCATCTCTTTTCTCTTCAAAATATTTGAAAGCTGAGCCATAAGCTCGGCACAATCGATCGCGCATCGCTAAGCTATCGAATAATTCTTAGATTAAATTTAAAACGATGAAATCAACCACGCGCGTGCGTTCAATAACATCAGTCCGTTCATACCGTCCCAATAGTCTGAGCCAAAACGCCGTTTTCATCTCTTTTCTCGTTGAAAATATTTGAAATGTGCGTTATAAGCTCGACACGGTCGACGGCGCATTTCTAGACTGTAAAATAATTCTTAGGTTCAATTTAAAGCGATGAAATCAAGGACGCGCGTGCGTTCAATAACATCAGTCCGATCATCCCGTGCCGGTAGTCTGAGTGAAAACACCGTTTTCATCTCTTTTCTCTTCAAAATATTTGAAACCTGAGCCATAAGCTCGGCACAATCGATCGCGATTCGCTAAGCTATAAAATAATTCTTAGATTAAATTTAAAGCGATGAAATCAACTACGCGCGTGCGTTCAATAACATCAGTCCGTTCATCCCGTCCCGGTAGTCTGAGTGAAAACGCCGTTTTCATCTCTTTTCTCGTTGAAAATATTTGAAATGTGCGTTATAAGCTCGACACGGTCGATCGCGCATTTCTAGACAGCAAAATAATTCTTAGGTTCAATGTAAAGCGATGAAATCAAGGACGCGCGTGCGTTCAATAATATCAGTCCGTTCATCCCGTCCCGGTAGTCTGAATGAAAACGCCGTTTTCATCTCTTTTCTCTTCAAAATATTTGAAATCTGAGCCATCAGCTCGGCACAATCAATCGCGCATCGCTAAGCTATAAAATAATTCTTAGATTAAATTTAAAGCGATGAAATCAACTACGCGCGAGCGTTCAATAACATCAGTCCGTTCATCCCGTCCCGGTAGTCTGAGTGAAAACGCCGTTTTCATCTCTTTTCTCTTCAAAATATTTGAAATCTGAGCCATCAGCTCGGCACAATCAATCGCGCATCGCTAAGCTATCGAATAATTCTTAGATTAAATTTAAAGCGATGAAATCAACCACGCGCGTGCGTTCAATACCATCAGTCCGTTCATCCCGTCCCGGTAGTCTGAGGGAAAACGCCGTTTTCATCTCTTTTCTCGTTGAAAATATATGAAATGTGCGTGATAAGCTCGACACGGTCGATCGCGCATTTCTAGACTGTAAAATAATTCTTAGGTTCAATTTAAAGCGATGAAATCAAGGACGCGCATGCGTTCAATAATATCAGTCCGTTCATCCCGTCCCGGTAGTCTGAGTGAAAACGCCGTTTTCATCTCTTTTCTCTTCAAAATATTTGAAATCTGAGCCATAAGCTCGGCACAATCGATCGCGCATCGCTAAGCTATAAAATAATTCTTAGATTAAATTTAAAGCGATGAAATCAACTACGCGCGTGCGTTCAATAACATCAGTCTGTTCATCCCGTCCCGGTAGTCTGAGTGAAAACGCCGTTTTCATCTCTTTTCTCTTCAAAATATTTGAAATCTGAGCCATCAGCTCGGCACAATCAATCGCGCATCGCTAAGCTATCGAATAATTCTTAGATTAAATTTAAAGCGATGAAATCAACCACGCGCGTGCGTTCAATAACATCAGTCCGTTCATCCCGTCCCGGTAGTCTGAGGGAATACGCCGTTTTCATCTCTTTTCTCGTTGAAAATATATGAAATGTGCGTTATAAGCTCGGCACAATCGATCGCGCATCGCTAAGCTATAAAATAATTCTTAGATTAAATTTAAAGCGATGAAATCAACTACGCGCGTGCGTTCAATAACATCAGTCCGTTCACCACGTCCCGGTAGTCTGAGTGAAAACGCCGTTTTCATCTCTTTTCTCTTCAAAATATTTGAAAGCTGAGCCATAAGCTCGGCACAATCGATCGCGCATCGCTAAGCTACCGTATAATCCTTAGATTAAATTTAAAACGATGAAATCAACCACGCGCGTGCGTTCAATAACATCAGTCCTTTCATACCGTCCCAATAGTCTGAGCCAAAACGCCGTTTTCATCTCTTTTCTCTTCAAAATATTTGAAATCTGAGCCATAAGCTCGGCACAATCGATCGCGCATCGGTAAGCTATCGAATAATTCTTAGATTAAATTTAAAGCGATGAAATCAACCACGCGCGTGCGTTCAATAACATCAGTCCGTTCATCCCGTCCCGGTAGTCTGAGTGAAAACGCCGTTTTCATCTCTTTTCTCTTCAAAATATTTGAAAGCTGAGCCATAAGCTCGGCACAATCGATCGCGCATCGCTAAGCTATCGTATAATTCTTAGATTAAATTTAAAACGATGAAATCAACCACGCGCGTGCGTTCAATAACATCAGTCCATTCATACCGTCCCAATAGTCTGAGCCAAAACGCCGTTTTCATCTCTTTTCCCGTTGAAAATATTTGAAATGTGCGTTATAAGCTCGACACGGTCGACGGCGCATTTCTAGACTGTAAAATAATTCTTAGGTTCAATTTAAAGCGATGAAATCAAGGACGCGCGTGCGTTCAATAACATCAGTCCGATCATCCCGTGCCGGTAGTCTGAGTGAAAACACCGTTTTCATCTCTTTTCTCTTCAAAATATTTGAAACCTGAGCCATAAGCTCGGCACAATCGATCGCGATTCGCTAAGCTATAAAATAATTCTTAGGTTCAATTTAAAGCGATGAAATCAAGGACGCGCGTGCGTTCAATAACATCAGTCCGATCATCCCGTCCCGGTAGTCTGAATGAAAACGCCGTTTTCATCTCTTTTCTCTTCAAAATATTTGAAATCTGAGCCATCAGCTCGGCACAATCAATCGCGCATCGCTAAGCTATAAAATAATTCTTAGATTAAATTAAAAGCGATGAAATCAACTACGCGCGAGCGTTCAATAACATCAGTCCGTTCATCCCGTCCCGGTAGTCTGAGTGAAAACGCCGTTTTCATCTCTTTTCTCTTCAAAATATTTGAAAGCTGAGCCATAAGCTCGGCACAATCGATCGCGCATCGCTAAGCTATCGAATAATTCTTAGATTAAATTTAAAACGATGAAATCAACCACGCGCGTGCGTTCAATAACATCAGTCCGTTCATACCGTCCCAATAGTCTGAGCCAAAACGCCGTTTTCATCTCTTTTCTCGTTGAAAATATTTGAAATGTGCGTTATAAGCTCGACACGGTCGACGGCGCATTTCTAGACTGTAAAATAATTCTTAGGTTCAATTTAAAGCGATGAAATCAAGGACGCGCGTGCGTTCAATAACATCAGTCCGTTCATCCCGTCCCGGTAGTCTGGGGGAAAACGCCGGTTTCATCTCTTTTCTCTTCAAAATATTTGAAATCCGAGCCATCAGCTCGGCACAATCAATCGCGCATCGCTAAGCTATAAAATAATTCTTAGATTAAATTTAAAGCGATGAAATCAACCACGCGCGTGCGTTCAATAACATCAGTCCGTTCATCCCGCCACGGTAGTCTGAGGGAAAACGCCGTTTTCATCTCTTTTCTCGTTGAAAATATTTGAAATGTGCGTTATAAGCTCGACACGGTCGACGGCGCATTTCTAGACTGTAAAATAATTCTTAGGTTCAATTTAAAGCGATGAAATCAAGGACGCGCGTGCGTTCAATAACATCAGTCCGTTCATCCCGTCCCGGTAGTCTGGGGGAAAACGCCGGTTTCATCTCTTTTCTCTTCAAAATATTTGAAATCCGAGCCATCAGCTCGGCACAATCAATCGCGCATCGCTAAGCTATAAAATAATTCTTAGATTAAATTTAAAGCGATGAAATCAACTACGCGCGAGCGTTCAATAACATCAGTCCGTTCATCCCGTCCCGGTAGTCTGAGTGAAAACGCCGTTTTCATCTCTTTTCTCTTCAAAATATTTGAAATCTGAGCCATCAGCTCGGCACAATCAATCGCGCATCGCTAAGCTATCGAATAATTCTTAGATTAAATTTAAAGCGATGAAATCAACCACGCGCGTGCGTTCAATAACATCAGTCCGTTCATCCCGTCCCGGTAGTCTGAGGGAAAACGCCGTTTTCATCTCTTTTCTCGTTGAAAATATATGAAATGTGCGTTATAAGCTCGACACGGTCGATCGCGCATTTCTAGACTGTAAAATAATTCTTAGGTTCAATTAAAAGCGATGAAATCAAGGACGCGCATGCGTTCAATAATATCAGTCCGTTCATCCCGTCCCGGTAGTCTGAGTGAAAACGCCGTTTTCATCTCTTTTCTCTTCAAAATATTTGAAATCTGAGCCATAAGCTCGGCACAATCGATCGCGCATCGCTAAGCTATAAAATAATTCTTAGATTAAATTTAAAGCGATGAAATCAACTACGCGCGTGCGTTCAATAACATCAGTCCGATCATCCCGTCCCGGTAGTCTGAATGAAAACGCCGTTTTCATCTCTTTTCTCTTCAAAATATTTGAAATCTGAGCCATCAGCTCGGCACAATCAATCGCGCATCGCTAAGCTATAAAATAATTCTTAGATTAAATTAAAAGCGATGAAATCAACTACGCGCGAGCGTTCAATAACATCAGTCCGTTCATCCCGTCCCGGTAGTCTGAGTGAAAACGCCGTTTTCATCTCTTTTCTCTTCAAAATATTTGAAAGCTGAGCCATAAGCTCGGCACAATCGATCGCGCATCGCTAAGCTATCGAATAATTCTTAGATTAAATTTAAAACGATGAAATCAACCACGCGCGTGCGTTCAATAACATCAGTCCGTTCATACCGTCCCAATAGTCTGAGCCAAAACGCCGTTTTCATCTCTTTTCTCGTTGAAAATATTTGAAATGTGCGTTATAAGCTCGACACGGTCGACGGCGCATTTCTAGACTGTAAAATAATTCTTAGGTTCAATTTAAAGCGATGAAATCAAGGACGCGCGTGCGTTCAATAACATCAGTCCGTTCATCCCGTCCCGGTAGTCTGGGGGAAAACGCCGGTTTCATCTCTTTTCTCTTCAAAATATTTGAAATCCGAGCCATCAGCTCGGCACAATCAATCGCGCATCGCTAAGCTATAAAATAATTCTTAGATTAAATTTAAAGCGATGAAATCAACCACGCGCGTGCGTTCAATAACATCAGTCCGTTCATCCCGCCACGGTAGTCTGAGGGAAAACGCCGTTTTCATCTCTTTTCTCGTTGAAAATATTTGAAATGTGCGTTATAAGCTCGACACGGTCGACGGCGCATTTCTAGACTGTAAAATAATTCTTAGGTTCAATTTAAAGCGATGAAATCAAGGACGCGCGTGCGTTCAATAACATCAGTCCGTTCATCCCGTCCCGGTAGTCTGGGGGAAAACGCCGGTTTCATCTCTTTTCTCTTCAAAATATTTGAAATCCGAGCCATCAGCTCGGCACAATCAATCGCGCATCGCTAAGCTATAAAATAATTCTTAGATTAAATTTAAAGCGATGAAATCAACTACGCGCGAGCGTTCAATAACATCAGTCCGTTCATCCCGTCCCGGTAGTCTGAGTGAAAACGCCGTTTTCATCTCTTTTCTCTTCAAAATATTTGAAATCTGAGCCATCAGCTCGGCACAATCAATCGCGCATCGCTAAGCTATCGAATAATTCTTAGATTAAATTTAAAGCGATGAAATCAACCACGCGCGTGCGTTCAATAACATCAGTCCGTTCATCCCGTCCCGGTAGTCTGAGGGAAAACGCCGTTTTCATCTCTTTTCTCGTTGAAAATATATGAAATGTGCGTTATAAGCTCGACACGGTCGATCGCGCATTTCTAGACTGTAAAATAATTCTTAGGTTCAATTAAAAGCGATGAAATCAAGGACGCGCATGCGTTCAATAATATCAGTCCGTTCATCCCGTCCCGGTAGTCTGAGTGAAAACGCCGTTTTCATCTCTTTTCTCTTCAAAATATTTGAAATCTGAGCCATAAGCTCGGCACAATCGATCGCGCATCGCTAAGCTATAAAATAATTCTTAGATTAAATTTAAAGCGATGAAATCAACTACGCGCGTGCGTTCAATAACATCAGTCCGTTCACCCCGTCCCGGTAGTCTGAGTGAAAACGCCGTTTTCATCTCTTTTCTCTTCAAAATATTTGAAAGCTGAGCCATAAGCTCGGCACAATCGATCGCGCATCGCTAAGCTACCGTATAATCCTTAGATTAAATTTAAAACGATGAAATCAACCACGCGCGTGCGTTCAATAACATCAGTCCGTTCATACCGTCCCAATAGTCTGAGCCAAAACGCCGTTTTCATCTCTTTTCTCGGTGAAAATATTTGAAATGTGCGTTATAAGCTCGGCACAATCGATCGCGCATCGCTAAGCTATAAAATAATTCTTAGATTAAATTTAAAGCGATGAAATCAAGGAAGCGCGTGCGTTCAATAACATCAGTCCGATCATCCCGTCCCGGTAGTCTGAGTGAAAACGCCGTTTTCATCTCTTTTCTCTTCAAAATATTTGAAATCTGAGCCATCAGCTCGGCACAATCAATCGCGCATCGGTAAGCTATCGAATAATTCTTAGATTAAATTTAAAGCGATGAAATCAACCACGCGCGTGCGTTCAATAACATCAGTCCGTTCATCCCGTCCCGGTAGTCTGAGTGAAAACGCCGTTTTCATCTCTTTTCTCGTTGAAAATATTTGAAATGTGCGTTATAAGCTCGACACGGTCGATCGCGCATTTCTAGACAGCAAAATAATTCTTAGGTTCAATGTAAAGCGATGAAATCAAGGACGCGCGTGCGTTCAATAATATCAGTCCGTTCATCCCGTCCCGGTAGTCTGAATGAAAACGCCGTTTTCATCTCTTTTCTCTTCAAAATATTTGAAATCTGAGCCATCAGCTCGGCACAATCAATCGCGCATCGCTAAGCTATAAAATAATTCTTAGATTAAATTTAAAGCGATGAAATCAACTACGCGCGAGCGTTCAATAACATCAGTCCGTTCATCCCGTCCCGGTAGTCTGAGTGAAAACGCCGTTATCATCTCTTTTCTCTTCAAAATATTTGAAAGCTGAGCCATAAGCTCGGCACAATCGATCGCGCATCGCTAAGCTATCGAATAATTCTTAGATTAAATTTAAAACGATGAAATCAACCACGCGCGTGCGTTCAATAACATCAGTCCGTTCATACCGTCCCAATAGTCTGAGCCAAAACGCCGTTTTCATCTCTTTTCTCGTTGAAAATATTTGAAATGTGCGTTATAAGCTCGACACGGTCGACGGCGCATTTCTAGACTGTAAAATAATTCTTAGGTTCAATTTAAAGCGATGAAATCAAGGACGCGCGTGCGTTCAATAACATCAGTCCGATCATCCCGTGCCGGTAGTCTGAGTGAAAACACCGTTTTCATCTCTTTTCTCTTCAAAATATTTGAAACCTGAGCCATAAGCTCGGCACAATCGATCGCGATTCGCTAAGCTATAAAATAATTCTTAGATTAAATTTAAAGCGATGAAATCAACTACGCGCGTGCGTTCAATAACATCAGTCCGTTCATCCCGTCCCGGTAGTCTGAGTGAAAACGCCGTTTTCATCTCTTTTCTCGTTGAAAATATTTGAAATGTGCGTTATAAGCTCGACACGGTCGATCGCGCATTTCTAGACAGCAAAATAATTCTTAGGTTCAATGTAAAGCGATGAAATCAAGGACGCGCGTGCGTTCAATAATATCAGTCCGTTCATCCCGTCCCGGTAGTCTGAATGAAAACGCCGTTTTCATCTCTTTTCTCTTCAAAATATTTGAAATCTGAGCCATCAGCTCGGCACAATCAATCGCGCATCGCTAAGCTATAAAATAATTCTTAGATTAAATTTAAAGCGATGAAATCAACTACGCGCGAGCGTTCAATAACATCAGTCCGTTCATCCCGTCCCGGTAGTCTGAGTGAAAACGCCGTTTTCATCTCTTTTCTCTTCAAAATATTTGAAATCTGAGCCATCAGCTCGGCACAATCAATCGCGCATCGCTAAGCTATCGAATAATTCTTAGATTAAATTTAAAGCGATGAAATCAACCACGCGCGTGCGTTCAATACCATCAGTCCGTTCATCCCGTCCCGGTAGTCTGAGGGAAAACGCCGTTTTCATCTCTTTTCTCGTTGAAAATATATGAAATGTGCGTGATAAGCTCGACACGGTCGATCGCGCATTTCTAGACTGTAAAATAATTCTTAGGTTCAATTTAAAGCGATGAAATCAAGGACGCGCATGCGTTCAATAATATCAGTCCGTTCATCCCGTCCCGGTAGTCTGAGTGAAAACGCCGTTTTCATCTCTTTTCTCTTCAAAATATTTGAAATCTGAGCCATAAGCTCGGCACAATCGATCGCGCATCGCTAAGCTATAAAATAATTCTTAGATTAAATTTAAAGCGATGAAATCAACTACGCGCGTGCGTTCAATAACATCAGTCTGTTCATCCCGTCCCGGTAGTCTGAGTGAAAACGCCGTTTTCATCTCTTTTCTCTTCAAAATATTTGAAATCTGAGCCATCAGCTCGGCACAATCAATCGCGCATCGCTAAGCTATCGAATAATTCTTAGATTAAATTTAAAGCGATGAAATCAACCACGCGCGTGCGTTCAATAACATCAGTCCGTTCATCCCGTCCCGGTAGTCTGAGGGAATACGCCGTTTTCATCTCTTTTCTCGTTGAAAATATATGAAATGTGCGTTATAAGCTCGGCACAATCGATCGCGCATCGCTAAGCTATAAAATAATTCTTAGATTAAATTTAAAGCGATGAAATCAACTACGCGCGTGCGTTCAATAACATCAGTCCGTTCACCACGTCCCGGTAGTCTGAGTGAAAACGCCGTTTTCATCTCTTTTCTCTTCAAAATATTTGAAAGCTGAGCCATAAGCTCGGCACAATCGATCGCGCATCGCTAAGCTACCGTATAATCCTTAGATTAAATTTAAAACGATGAAATCAACCACGCGCGTGCGTTCAATAACATCAGTCCTTTCATACCGTCCCAATAGTCTGAGCCAAAACGCCGTTTTCATCTCTTTTCTCTTCAAAATATTTGAAATCTGAGCCATAAGCTCGGCACAATCGATCGCGCATCGGTAAGCTATCGAATAATTCTTAGATTAAATTTAAAGCGATGAAATCAACCACGCGCGTGCGTTCAATAACATCAGTCCGTTCATCCCGTCCCGGTAGTCTGAGTGAAAACGCCGTTTTCATCTCTTTTCTCTTCAAAATATTTGAAAGCTGAGCCATAAGCTCGGCACAATCGATCGCGCATCGCTAAGCTATCGTATAATTCTTAGATTAAATTTAAAACGATGAAATCAACCACGCGCGTGCGTTCAATAACATCAGTCCATTCATACCGTCCCAATAGTCTGAGCCAAAACGCCGTTTTCATCTCTTTTCCCGTTGAAAATATTTGAAATGTGCGTTATAAGCTCGACACGGTCGACGGCGCATTTCTAGACTGTAAAATAATTCTTAGGTTCAATTTAAAGCGATGAAATCAAGGACGCGCGTGCGTTCAATAACATCAGTCCGATCATCCCGTGCCGGTAGTCTGAGTGAAAACACCGTTTTCATCTCTTTTCTCTTCAAAATATTTGAAACCTGAGCCATAAGCTCGGCACAATCGATCGCGATTCGCTAAGCTATAAAATAATTCTTAGGTTCAATTTAAAGCGATGAAATCAAGGACGCGCGTGCGTTCAATAACATCAGTCCGATCATCCCGTCCCGGTAGTCTGAATGAAAACGCCGTTTTCATCTCTTTTCTCTTCAAAATATTTGAAATCTGAGCCATCAGCTCGGCACAATCAATCGCGCATCGCTAAGCTATAAAATAATTCTTAGATTAAATTAAAAGCGATGAAATCAACTACGCGCGAGCGTTCAATAACATCAGTCCGTTCATCCCGTCCCGGTAGTCTGAGTGAAAACGCCGTTTTCATCTCTTTTCTCTTCAAAATATTTGAAAGCTGAGCCATAAGCTCGGCACAATCGATCGCGCATCGCTAAGCTATCGAATAATTCTTAGATTAAATTTAAAACGATGAAATCAACCACGCGCGTGCGTTCAATAACATCAGTCCGTTCATACCGTCCCAATAGTCTGAGCCAAAACGCCGTTTTCATCTCTTTTCTCGTTGAAAATATTTGAAATGTGCGTTATAAGCTCGACACGGTCGACGGCGCATTTCTAGACTGTAAAATAATTCTTAGGTTCAATTTAAAGCGATGAAATCAAGGACGCGCGTGCGTTCAATAACATCAGTCCGTTCATCCCGTCCCGGTAGTCTGGGGGAAAACGCCGGTTTCATCTCTTTTCTCTTCAAAATATTTGAAATCCGAGCCATCAGCTCGGCACAATCAATCGCGCATCGCTAAGCTATAAAATAATTCTTAGATTAAATTTAAAGCGATGAAATCAACCACGCGCGTGCGTTCAATAACATCAGTCCGTTCATCCCGCCACGGTAGTCTGAGGGAAAACGCCGTTTTCATCTCTTTTCTCGTTGAAAATATTTGAAATGTGCGTTATAAGCTCGACACGGTCGACGGCGCATTTCTAGACTGTAAAATAATTCTTAGGTTCAATTTAAAGCGATGAAATCAAGGACGCGCGTGCGTTCAATAACATCAGTCCGTTCATCCCGTCCCGGTAGTCTGGGGGAAAACGCCGGTTTCATCTCTTTTCTCTTCAAAATATTTGAAATCCGAGCCATCAGCTCGGCACAATCAATCGCGCATCGCTAAGCTATAAAATAATTCTTAGATTAAATTTAAAGCGATGAAATCAACTACGCGCGAGCGTTCAATAACATCAGTCCGTTCATCCCGTCCCGGTAGTCTGAGTGAAAACGCCGTTTTCATCTCTTTTCTCTTCAAAATATTTGAAATCTGAGCCATCAGCTCGGCACAATCAATCGCGCATCGCTAAGCTATCGAATAATTCTTAGATTAAATTTAAAGCGATGAAATCAACCACGCGCGTGCGTTCAATAACATCAGTCCGTTCATCCCGTCCCGGTAGTCTGAGGGAAAACGCCGTTTTCATCTCTTTTCTCGTTGAAAATATATGAAATGTGCGTGATAAGCTCGACACGGTCGATCGCGCATTTCTAGACTGTAAAATAATTCTTAGGTTCAATTTAAAGCGATGAAATCAAGGACGCGCATGCGTTCAATAATATCAGTCCGTTCATCCCGTCCCGGTAGTCTGAGTGAAAACGCCGTTTTCATCTCTTTTCTCTTCAAAATATTTGAAATCTGAGCCATAAGCTCGGCACAATCGATCGCGCATCGCTAAGCTATAAAATAATTCTTAGATTAAATTTAAAGCGATGAAATCAACTACGCGCGTGCGTTCAATAACATCAGTCTGTTCATCCCGTCCCGGTAGTCTGAGTGAAAACGCCGTTTTCATCTCTTTTCTCTTCAAAATATTTGAAATCTGAGCCATCAGCTCGGCACAATCAATCGCGCATCGCTAAGCTATCGAATAATTCTTAGATTAAATTTAAAGCGATGAAATCAACCACGCGCGTGCGTTCAATAACATCAGTCCGTTCATCCCGTCCCGGTAGTCTGAGGGAATACGCCGTTTTCATCTCTTTTCTCGTTGAAAATATATGAAATGTGCGTTATAAGCTCGGCACAATCGATCGCGCATCGCTAAGCTATAAAATAATTCTTAGATTAAATTTAAAGCGATGAAATCAACTACGCGCGTGCGTTCAATAACATCAGTCCGTTCACCACGTCCCGGTAGTCTGAGTGAAAACGCCGTTTTCATCTCTTTTCTCTTCAAAATATTTGAAAGCTGAGCCATAAGCTCGGCACAATCGATCGCGCATCGCTAAGCTACCGTATAATCCTTAGATTAAATTTAAAACGATGAAATCAACCACGCGCGTGCGTTCAATAACATCAGTCCTTTCATACCGTCCCAATAGTCTGAGCCAAAACGCCGTTTTCATCTCTTTTCTCTTCAAAATATTTGAAATCTGAGCCATAAGCTCGGCACAATCGATCGCGCATCGGTAAGCTATCGAATAATTCTTAGATTAAATTTAAAGCGATGAAATCAACCACGCGCGTGCGTTCAATAACATCAGTCCGTTCATCCCGTCCCGGTAGTCTGAGTGAAAACGCCGTTTTCATCTCTTTTCTCTTCAAAATATTTGAAAGCTGAGCCATAAGCTCGGCACAATCGATCGCGCATCGCTAAGCTATCGTATAATTCTTAGATTAAATTTAAAACGATGAAATCAACCACGCGCGTGCGTTCAATAACATCAGTCCATTCATACCGTCCCAATAGTCTGAGCCAAAACGCCGTTTTCATCTCTTTTCCCGTTGAAAATATTTGAAATGTGCGTTATAAGCTCGACACGGTCGACGGCGCATTTCTAGACTGTAAAATAATTCTTAGGTTCAATTTAAAGCGATGAAATCAAGGACGCGCGTGCGTTCAATAACATCAGTCCGATCATCCCGTGCCGGTAGTCTGAGTGAAAACACCGTTTTCATCTCTTTTCTCTTCAAAATATTTGAAACCTGAGCCATAAGCTCGGCACAATCGATCGCGATTCGCTAAGCTATAAAATAATTCTTAGGTTCAATTTAAAGCGATGAAATCAAGGACGCGCGTGCGTTCAATAACATCAGTCCGATCATCCCGTCCCGGTAGTCTGAATGAAAACGCCGTTTTCATCTCTTTTCTCTTCAAAATATTTGAAATCTGAGCCATCAGCTCGGCACAATCAATCGCGCATCGCTAAGCTATAAAATAATTCTTAGATTAAATTAAAAGCGATGAAATCAACTACGCGCGAGCGTTCAATAACATCAGTCCGTTCATCCCGTCCCGGTAGTCTGAGTGAAAACGCCGTTTTCATCTCTTTTCTCTTCAAAATATTTGAAAGCTGAGCCATAAGCTCGGCACAATCGATCGCGCATCGCTAAGCTATCGAATAATTCTTAGATTAAATTTAAAACGATGAAATCAACCACGCGCGTGCGTTCAATAACATCAGTCCGTTCATACCGTCCCAATAGTCTGAGCCAAAACGCCGTTTTCATCTCTTTTCTCGTTGAAAATATTTGAAATGTGCGTTATAAGCTCGACACGGTCGACGGCGCATTTCTAGACTGTAAAATAATTCTTAGGTTCAATTTAAAGCGATGAAATCAAGGACGCGCGTGCGTTCAATAACATCAGTCCGTTCATCCCGTCCCGGTAGTCTGAGTGAAAACACCGTTTTCATCTCTTTTCTCTTCAAAATATTTGAAACCTGAGCCATAAGCTCGGCACAATCGATCGCGATTCGCTAAGCTATAAAATAATTCTTAGGTTCAATTTAAAGCGATGAAATCAAGGACGCGCGTGCGTTCAATAACATCAGTCCGATCATCCCGTCCCGGTAGTCTGAATGAAAACGCCGTTTTCATCTCTTTTCTCTTCAAAATATTTGAAATCTGAGCCATCAGCTCGGCACAATCAATCGCGCATCGCTAAGCTATAAAATAATTCTTAGATTAAATTAAAAGCGATGAAATCAACTACGCGCGAGCGTTCAATAACATCAGTCCGTTCATCCCGTCCCGGTAGTCTGAGTGAAAACGCCGTTTTCATCTCTTTTCTCTTCAAAATATTTGAAAGCTGAGCCATAAGCTCGGCACAATCGATCGCGCATCGCTAAGCTATCGAATAATTCTTAGATTAAATTTAAAACGATGAAATCAACCACGCGCGTGCGTTCAATAACATCAGTCCGTTCATACCGTCCCAATAGTCTGAGCCAAAACGCCGTTTTCATCTCTTTTCTCGTTGAAAATATTTGAAATGTGCGTTATAAGCTCGACACGGTCGACGGCGCATTTCTAGACTGTAAAATAATTCTTAGGTTCAATTTAAAGCGATGAAATCAAGGACGCGCGTGCGTTCAATAACATCAGTCCGTTCATCCCGTCCCGGTAGTCTGGGGGAAAACGCCGGTTTCATCTCTTTTCTCTTCAAAATATTTGAAATCCGAGCCATCAGCTCGGCACAATCAATCGCGCATCGCTAAGCTATAAAATAATTCTTAGATTAAATTTAAAGCGATGAAATCAACCACGCGCGTGCGTTCAATAACATCAGTCCGTTCATCCCGCCACGGTAGTCTGAGGGAAAACGCCGTTTTCATCTCTTTTCTCGTTGAAAATATTTGAAATGTGCGTTATAAGCTCGACACGGTCGACGGCGCATTTCTAGACTGTAAAATAATTCTTAGGTTCAATTTAAAGCGATGAAATCAAGGACGCGCGTGCGTTCAATAACATCAGTCCGTTCATCCCGTCCCGGTAGTCTGGGGGAAAACGCCGGTTTCATCTCTTTTCTCTTCAAAATATTTGAAATCCGAGCCATCAGCTCGGCACAATCAATCGCGCATCGCTAAGCTATAAAATAATTCTTAGATTAAATTTAAAGCGATGAAATCAACTACGCGCGAGCGTTCAATAACATCAGTCCGTTCATCCCGTCCCGGTAGTCTGAGTGAAAACGCCGTTTTCATCTCTTTTCTCTTCAAAATATTTGAAATCTGAGCCATCAGCTCGGCACAATCAATCGCGCATCGCTAAGCTATCGAATAATTCTTAGATTAAATTTAAAGCGATGAAATCAACCACGCGCGTGCGTTCAATAACATCAGTCCGTTCATCCCGTCCCGGTAGTCTGAGGGAAAACGCCGTTTTCATCTCTTTTCTCGTTGAAAATATATGAAATGTGCGTTATAAGCTCGACACGGTCGATCGCGCATTTCTAGACTGTAAAATAATTCTTAGGTTCAATTAAAAGCGATGAAATCAAGGACGCGCATGCGTTCAATAATATCAGTCCGTTCATCCCGTCCCGGTAGTCTGAGTGAAAACGCCGTTTTCATCTCTTTTCTCTTCAAAATATTTGAAATCTGAGCCATAAGCTCGGCACAATCGATCGCGCATCGCTAAGCTATAAAATAATTCTTAGATTAAATTTAAAGCGATGAAATCAACTACGCGCGTGCGTTCAATAACATCAGTCCGTTCACCCCGTCCCGGTAGTCTGAGTGAAAACGCCGTTTTCATCTCTTTTCTCTTCAAAATATTTGAAAGCTGAGCCATAAGCTCGGCACAATCGATCGCGCATCGCTAAGCTACCGTATAATCCTTAGATTAAATTTAAAACGATGAAATCAACCACGCGCGTGCGTTCAATAACATCAGTCCGTTCATACCGTCCCAATAGTCTGAGCCAAAACGCCGTTTTCATCTCTTTTCTCGGTGAAAATATTTGAAATGTGCGTTATAAGCTCGGCACAATCGATCGCGCATCGCTAAGCTATAAAATAATTCTTAGATTAAATTTAAAGCGATGAAATCAAGGAAGCGCGTGCGTTCAATAACATCAGTCCGATCATCCCGTCCCGGTAGTCTGAGTGAAAACGCCGTTTTCATCTCTTTTCTCTTCAAAATATTTGAAATCTGAGCCATCAGCTCGGCACAATCAATCGCGCATCGGTAAGCTATCGAATAATTCTTAGATTAAATTTAAAGCGATGAAATCAACCACGCGCGTGCGTTCAATAACATCAGTCCGTTCATCCCGTCCCGGTAGTCTGAGTGAAAACGCCGTTTTCATCTCTTTTCTCGTTGAAAATATTTGAAATGTGCGTTATAAGCTCGACACGGTCGATCGCGCATTTCTAGACAGCAAAATAATTCTTAGGTTCAATGTAAAGCGATGAAATCAAGGACGCGCGTGCGTTCAATAATATCAGTCCGTTCATCCCGTCCCGGTAGTCTGAATGAAAACGCCGTTTTCATCTCTTTTCTCTTCAAAATATTTGAAATCTGAGCCATCAGCTCGGCACAATCAATCGCGCATCGCTAAGCTATAAAATAATTCTTAGATTAAATTTAAAGCGATGAAATCAACTACGCGCGAGCGTTCAATAACATCAGTCCGTTCATCCCGTCCCGGTAGTCTGAGTGAAAACGCCGTTATCATCTCTTTTCTCTTCAAAATATTTGAAAGCTGAGCCATAAGCTCGGCACAATCGATCGCGCATCGCTAAGCTATCGAATAATTCTTAGATTAAATTTAAAACGATGAAATCAACCACGCGCGTGCGTTCAATAACATCAGTCCGTTCATACCGTCCCAATAGTCTGAGCCAAAACGCCGTTTTCATCTCTTTTCTCGTTGAAAATATTTGAAATGTGCGTTATAAGCTCGACACGGTCGACGGCGCATTTCTAGACTGTAAAATAATTCTTAGGTTCAATTTAAAGCGATGAAATCAAGGACGCGCGTGCGTTCAATAACATCAGTCCGATCATCCCGTGCCGGTAGTCTGAGTGAAAACACCGTTTTCATCTCTTTTCTCTTCAAAATATTTGAAACCTGAGCCATAAGCTCGGCACAATCGATCGCGATTCGCTAAGCTATAAAATAATTCTGAGATTAAATTTAAAGCGATGAAATCAACTACGCGCGTGCGTTCAATAACATCAGTCCGTTCATCCCGTCCCGGTAGTCTGAGTGAAAACGCCGTTTTCATCTCTTTTCTCGTTGAAAATATTTGAAATGTGCGTTATAAGCTCGACACGGTCGATCGCGCATTTCTAGACAGCAAAATAATTCTTAGGTTCAATGTAAAGCGATGAAATCAAGGACGCGCGTGCGTTCAATAATATCAGTCCGTTCATCCCGTCCCGGTAGTCTGAGTGAAAACGCCGTTTTCATCTCTTTTCTCTTCAAAATATTTGAAATCTGAGCCATCAGCTCGGCACAATCAATCGCGCATCGCTAAGCTATAAAATAATTCTTAGATTAAATTTAAAGCGATGAAATCAACTACGCGCGTGCGTTCAATAACATCAGTCTGTTCATCCCGTCCCGGTAGTCTGAGTGAAAACGCCGTTTTCATCTCTTTTCTCTTCAAAATATTTGAAATCTGAGCCATCAGCTCGGCACAATCAATCGCGCATCGCTAAGCTATCGAATAATTCTTAGATTAAATTTAAAGCGATGAAATCAACCACGCGCGTGCGTTCAATAACATCAGTCCGATCATCCCGTGCCGGTAGTCTGAGTGAAAACACCGTTTTCATCTCTTTTCTCTTCAAAATATTTGAAACCTGAGCCATAAGCTCGGCACAATCGATCGCGATTCGCTAAGCTATAAAATAATTCTTAGATTAAATTTAAAGCGATGAAATCAACTACGCGCGTGCGTTCAATAACATCAGTCCGTTCATCCCGTCCCGGTAGTCTGAGTGAAAACGCCGTTTTCATCTCTTTTCTCGTTGAAAATATTTGAAATGTGCGTTATAAGCTCGACACGGTCGATCGCGCATTTCTAGACAGCAAAATAATTCTTAGGTTCAATGTAAAGCGATGAAATCAAGGACGCGCGTGCGTTCAATAATATCAGTCCGTTCATCCCGTCCCGGTAGTCTGAGTGAAAACGCCGTTTTCATCTCTTTTCTCTTCAAAATATTTGAAATCTGAGCCATCAGCTCGGCACAATCAATCGCGCATCGCTAAGCTATAAAATAATTCTTAGATTAAATTTAAAGCGATGAAATCAACTACGCGCGTGCGTTCAATAACATCAGTCTGTTCATCCCGTCCCGGTAGTCTGAGTGAAAACGCCGTTTTCATCTCTTTTCTCTTCAAAATATTTGAAATCTGAGCCATCAGCTCGGCACAATCAATCGCGCATCGCTAAGCTATCGAATAATTCTTAGATTAAATTTAAAGCGATGAAATCAACCACGCGCGTGCGTTCAATAACATCAGTCCGTTCATCCCGTCCCGGTAGTCTGAGGGAATACGCCGTTTTCATCTCTTTTCTCGTTGAAAATATATGAAATGTGCGTTATAAGCTCGGCACAATCGATCGCGCATCGCTAAGCTATAAAATAATTCTTAGATTAAATTTAAAGCGATGAAATCAACTACGCGCGTGCGTTCAATAACATCAGTCCGTTCACCCCGTCCCGGTAGTCTGAGTGAAAACGCCGTTTTCATCTCTTTTCTCTTCAAAATATTTGAAAGCTGAGCCATAAGCTCGGCACAATCGATCGCGCATCGCTAAGCTACCGTATAATCCTTAGATTATATTTAAAACGATGAAATCAACCACGCGCGTGCGTTCAATAACATCAGTCCGTTCATACCGTCCCAATAGTCTGAGCCAAAACGCCGTTTTCATCTCTTTTCTCGGTGAAAATATTTGAAATGTGCGTTATAAGCTCGGCACAATCGATCGCGCATCGCTAAGCTATAAAATAATTCTTAGATTAAATTTAAAGCGATGAAATCAAGGAAGCGCGTGCGTTCAATAACATCAGTCCGATCATCCCGTCCCGGTAGTCTGAGTGAAAACGCCGTTTTCATCTCTTTTCTCTTCAAAATATTTGAAATCTGAGCCATCAGCTCGGCACAATCAATCGCGCATCGCTAAGCTATCGAATAATTCTTAGATTAAATTTAAAGCGATGAAATCAACCACGCGCGTGCGTTCAATAACATCAGTCCGTTCATCCCGTCCCGGTAGTCTGAGTGAAAACGCCGTTTTCATCTCTTTTCTCGTTGAAAATATTTGAAATGTGCGTTATAAGCTCGACACGGTCGATCGCGCATTTCTAGACAGCAAAATAATTCTTAGGTTCAATGTAAAGCGATGAAATCAAGGACGCGCGTGCGTTCAATAATATCAGTCCGTTCATCCCGTCCCGGTAGTCTGAATGAAAACGCCGTTTTCATCTCTTTTCTCTTCAAAATATTTGAAATCTGAGCCATCAGCTCGGCACAATCAATCGCGCATCGCTAAGCTATAAAATAATTCTTAGATTAAATTTAAAGCGATGAAATCAACTACGCGCGAGCGTTCAATAACATCAGTCCGTTCATCCCGTCCCGGTAGTCTGAGTGAAAACGCCGTTTTCATCTCTTTTCTCTTCAAAATATTTGAAAGCTGAGCCATAAGCTCGGCACAATCGATCGCGCATCGCTAAGCTATCGAATAATTCTTAGATTAAATTTAAAACGATGAAATCAACCACGCGCGTGCGTTCAATAACATCAGTCCGTTCATACCGTCCCAATAGTCTGAGCCAAAACGCCGTTTTCATCTCTTTTCTCGTTGAAAATATTTGAAATGTGCGTTATAAGCTCGACACGGTCGACGGCGCATTTCTAGACTGTAAAATAATTCTTAGGTTCAATTTAAAGCGATGAAATCAAGGACGCGCGTGCGTTCAATAACATCAGTCCGATCATCCCGTGCCGGTAGTCTGAGTGAAAACACCGTTTTCATCTCTTTTCTCTTCAAAATATTTGAAACCTGAGCCATAAGCTCGGCACAATCAATCGCGCATCGCTAAGCTATAAAATAATTCTTAGATTAAATTTAAAGCGATGAAATCAACTACGCGCGAGCGTTCAATAACATCAGTCCGTTCATCCCGTCCCGGTAGTCTGAGTGAAAACGCCGTTTTCATCTCTTTTCTCTTCAAAATATTTGAAATCTGAGCCATCAGCTCGGCACAATCAATCGCGCATCGCTAAGCTATCGAATAATTCTTAGATTAAATTTAAAGCGATGAAATCAACCACGCGCGTGCGTTCAATAACATCAGTCCGTTCATCCCGTCCCGGTAGTCTGAGGGAAAACGCCGTTTTCATCTCTTTTCTCGTTGAAAATATATGAAATGTGCGTTATAAGCTCGACACGGTCGATCGCGCATTTCTAGACTGTAAAATAATACTTAGGTTCAATTTAAAGCGATGAAATCAAGGACGCGCATGCGTTCAATAATATCAGTCCGTTCATCCCGTCCCGGTAGTCTGAGCCAAAACGCCGTTTTCATCTCTTTTCTCTTCAAAATATTTGAAACCTGAGCCATAAGCTCGGCACAATCGATCGCGATTCGCTAAGCTATAAAATAATTCTTAGATTAAATTTAAAGCGATGAAATCAACTGCGCGCGAGCGTTCAATAACATCAGTCCGATCATCCCGTGCCGGTAGTCTGAGTGAAAACACCGTTTTCATCTCTTTTCTCTTCAAAATATTTGAAACCTGAGCCATGAGCTCGGCACAATCGATCGCGATTCGCTAAGCTATAAAATAATTCTTAGATTAAATTTAAAGCGATGAAATCAACTACGCGCGTGCGTTCAATAACACCAGTCCGTTCATCCCGTCCCGGTAGTCTGAGTGAAAACGCCGTTTTCATCTCTTTTCTCGTTGAAAATATTTGAAATGTGCGTTATAAGCTCGACACGGTCGATCGCGCATTTCTAGACAGCAAAATAATTCTTAGGTTCAATGTAAAGCGATGAAATCAAGGACGCGCGTGCGTTCAATAATATCAGTCCGTTCATCCCGTCCCGGTAGTCTGAATGAAAACGCCGTTTTCATCTCTTTTCTCTTCAAAATATTTGAAATCTGAGCCATCAGCTCGGCACAATCAATCGCGCATCGCTAAGCTATAAAATAATTCTTAGATTAAATTTAAAGCGATGAAATCAACTACGCGCGAGCGTTCAATAACATCAGTCCGTTCATCCCGTCCCGGTAGTCTGAGTGAAAACGCCGTTTTCATCTCTTTTCTCTTCAAAATATTTGAAATCTGAGCCATCAGCTCGGCACAATCAATCGCGCATCGCTAAGCTATCGAATAATTCTTAGATTAAATTTAAAGCGATGAAATCAACCACGCGCGTGCGTTCAATAACATCAGTCCGTTCATCCCGTCTCGGTAGTCTGAGGGAAAACGCCGTTTTCATCTCTTTTCTCGTTGAAAATATATGAAATGTGCGTTATAAGCTCGACACGGTCGATCGCGCATTTCTAGACTGTAAAATAATTCTTAGGTTCAATTTAAAGCGATGAAATCAAGGACGCGCATGCGTTCAATAATATCAGTCCGTTCATCCCGTCCCGGTAGTCTGAGTGAAAACGCCGTTTTCATCTCTTTTCTCTTCAAAATATTTGAAATCTGAGCCATAAGCTCGGCACAATCGATCGCGCATCGCTAAGCTATAAAATAATTCTTAGATTAAATTTAAAGCGATGAAATCAACTACGCGCGTGCGTTCAATAACATCAGTCCGTTCATCCCGTCCCGGTAGTCTGAGTGAAAACGCCGTTTTCATCTCTTTTCTCTTCAAAATATTTGAAAGCTGAGCCATAAGCTCGGCACAATCGATCGCGCATCGCTAAGCTATCGTATAATTCTTAGATTAAATTTAAAACGATGAAATCAACCACGCGCGTGCGTTCAATAACATCAGTCCGTTCATACCGTCCCAATAGTCTGAGCCAAAACGCCGTTTTCATCTCTTTTCCCGTTGAAAATATTTGAAATGTGCGTTATAAGCTCGACACGGTCGACGGCGCATTTCTAGACTGTAAAATAATTCTTAGGTTCAATTTAAAGCGATGAAATCAAGGACGCGCGTGCGTTCAATAACATCAGTCCGATCATCCCGTGCCGGTAGTCTGAGTGAAAACACCGTTTTCATCTCTTTTCTCTTCAAAATATTTGAAACCTGAGCCATAAGCTCGGCACAATCGATCGCGATTCGCTAAGCTATAAAATAATTCTTAGGTTCAATTTAAAGCGATGAAATCAACTACGCGCGAGCGTTCAATAACATCAGTCTGTTCATCCCGTCCCGGTAGTCTGAGTGAAAACGCCGTTTTCATCTCTTTTCTCTTCAAAATATTTGAAATCTGAGCCATCAGCTCGGCACAATCAATCGCGCATCGCTAAGCTATCGAATAATTCTTAGATTAAATTTAAAGCGATGAAATCAACCACGCGCGTGCGTTCAATAACATCAGTCCGTTCATCCCGTCCCGGTAGTCTGAGGGAATACGCCGTTTTCATCTCTTTTCTCGTTGAAAATATATGAAATGTGCGTTATAAGCTCGGCACAATCGATCGCGCATCGCTAAGCTATAAAATAATTCTTAGATTAAATTTAAAGCGATGAAATCAACTACGCGCGTGCGTTCAATAACATCAGTCCGTTCACCCCGTCCCGGTAGTCTGAGTGAAAACGCCGTTTTCATCTCTTTTCTCTTCAAAATATTTGAAAGCTGAGCCATAAGCTCGGCACAATCGATCGCGCATCGCTAAGCTACCGTATAATCCTTAGATTAAATTTAAAACGATGAAATCAACCACGCGCGTGCGTTCAATAACATCAGTCCTTTCATACCGTCCCAATAGTCTGAGCCAAAACGCCGTTTTCATCTCTTTTCTCTTCAAAATATTTGAAATCTGAGCCATAAGCTCGGCACAATCGATCGCGCATCGCTAAGCTATAAAATAATTCTTAGATTAAATTTAAAGCGATGAAATCAACTACGCGCGTGCGTTCAATAACATCAGTCCGTTCATCCCGTCCCGGTAGTCTGAGTGAAAACGCCGTTTTCATCTCTTTTCTCTTCAAAATATTTGAAAGCTGAGCCATAAGCTCGGCACAATCGATCGCGCATCGCTAAGCTATCGTATAATTCTTAGATTAAATTTAAAACGATGAAATCAACCACGCGCGTGCGTTCAATAACATCAGTCCGTTCATACCGTCCCAATAGTCTGAGCCAAAACGCCGTTTTCATCTCTTTTCCCGTTGAAAATATTTGAAATGTGCGTTATAAGCTCGACACGGTCGACGGCGCATTTCTAGACTGTAAAATAATTCTTAGGTTCAATTTAAAGCGATGAAATCAAGGACGCGCGTGCGTTCAATAACATCAGTCCGATCATCCCGTGCCGGTAGTCTGAGTGAAAACACCGTTTTCATCTCTTTTCTCTTCAAAATATTTGAAACCTGAGCCATAAGCTCGGCACAATCGATCGCGATTCGCTAAGCTATAAAATAATTCTTAGGTTCAATTTAAAGCGATGAAATCAAGGACGCGCGTGCGTTCAATAACATCAGTCCGATCATCCCGTCCCGGTAGTCTGAATGAAAACGCCGTTTTCATCTCTTTTCTCTTCAAAATATTTGAAATCTGAGCCATCAGCTCGGCACAATCAATCGCGCATCGCTAAGCTATAAAATAATTCTTAGATTAAATTAAAAGCGATGAAATCAACTACGCGCGAGCGTTCAATAACATCAGTCCGTTCATCCCGTCCCGGTAGTCTGAGTGAAAACGCCGTTTTCATCTCTTTTCTCTTCAAAATATTTGAAAGCTGAGCCATAAGCTCGGCACAATCGATCGCGCATCGCTAAGCTATCGAATAATTCTTAGATTAAATTTAAAACGATGAAATCAACCACGCGCGTGCGTTCAATAACATCAGTCCGTTCATACCGTCCCAATAGTCTGAGCCAAAACGCCGTTTTCATCTCTTTTCTCGTTGAAAATATTTGAAATGTGCGTTATAAGCTCGACACGGTCGACGGCGCATTTCTAGACTGTAAAATAATTCTTAGGTTCAATTTAAAGCGATGAAATCAAGGACGCGCGTGCGTTCAATAACATCAGTCCGTTCATCCCGTCCCGGTAGTCTGGGGGAAAACGCCGGTTTCATCTCTTTTCTCTTCAAAATATTTGAAATCCGAGCCATCAGCTCGGCACAATCAATCGCGCATCGCTAAGCTATAAAATAATTCTTAGATTAAATTTAAAGCGATGAAATCAACCACGCGCGTGCGTTCAATAACATCAGTCCGTTCATCCCGCCACGGTAGTCTGAGGGAAAACGCCGTTTTCATCTCTTTTCTCGTTGAAAATATTTGAAATGTGCGTTATAAGCTCGACACGGTCGACGGCGCATTTCTAGACTGTAAAATAATTCTTAGGTTCAATTTAAAGCGATGAAATCAAGGACGCGCGTGCGTTCAATAACATCAGTCCGTTCATCCCGTCCCGGTAGTCTGGGGGAAAACGCCGGTTTCATCTCTTTTCTCTTCAAAATATTTGAAATCCGAGCCATCAGCTCGGCACAATCAATCGCGCATCGCTAAGCTATAAAATAATTCTTAGATTAAATTTAAAGCGATGAAATCAACTACGCGCGAGCGTTCAATAACATCAGTCCGTTCATCCCGTCCCGGTAGTCTGAGTGAAAACGCCGTTTTCATCTCTTTTCTCTTCAAAATATTTGAAATCTGAGCCATCAGCTCGGCACAATCAATCGCGCATCGCTAAGCTATCGAATAATTCTTAGATTAAATTTAAAGCGATGAAATCAACCACGCGCGTGCGTTCAATAACATCAGTCCGTTCATCCCGTCCCGGTAGTCTGAGGGAAAACGCCGTTTTCATCTCTTTTCTCGTTGAAAATATATGAAATGTGCGTTATAAGCTCGACACGGTCGATCGCGCATTTCTAGACTGTAAAATAATTCTTAGGTTCAATTAAAAGCGATGAAATCAAGGACGCGCATGCGTTCAATAATATCAGTCCGTTCATCCCGTCCCGGTAGTCTGAGTGAAAACGCCGTTTTCATCTCTTTTCTCTTCAAAATATTTGAAATCTGAGCCATAAGCTCGGCACAATCGATCGCGCATCGCTAAGCTATAAAATAATTCTTAGATTAAATTTAAAGCGATGAAATCAACTACGCGCGTGCGTTCAATAACATCAGTCCGTTCACCCCGTCCCGGTAGTCTGAGTGAAAACGCCGTTTTCATCTCTTTTCTCTTCAAAATATTTGAAAGCTGAGCCATAAGCTCGGCACAATCGATCGCGCATCGCTAAGCTACCGTATAATCCTTAGATTAAATTTAAAACGATGAAATCAACCACGCGCGTGCGTTCAATAACATCAGTCCGTTCATACCGTCCCAATAGTCTGAGCCAAAACGCCGTTTTCATCTCTTTTCTCGGTGAAAATATTTGAAATGTGCGTTATAAGCTCGGCACAATCGATCGCGCATCGCTAAGCTATAAAATAATTCTTAGATTAAATTTAAAGCGATGAAATCAAGGAAGCGCGTGCGTTCAATAACATCAGTCCGATCATCCCGGCCCGGTAGTCTGAGTGAAAACGCCGTTTTCATCTCTTTTCTCTTCAAAATATTTGAAATCTGAGCCATCAGCTCGGCACAATCAATCGCGCATCGCTAAGCTATAAAATAATTCTTAGATTAAATTTAAAGCGATGAAATCAACTACGCGCGTGCGTTCAATAACATCAGTCTGTTCATCCCGTCCCGGTAGTCTGAGTGAAAACGCCGTTTTCATCTCTTTTCTCTTCAAAATATTTGAAATCTGAGCCATCAGCTCGGCACAATCAATCGCGCATCGCTAAGCTATCGAATAATTCTTAGATTAAATTTAAAGCGATGAAATCAACCACGCGCGTGCGTTCAATAACATCAGTCCGTTCATCCCGTCCCGGTAGTCTGAGGGAATACGCCGTTTTCATCTCTTTTCTCGTTGAAAATATATGAAATGTGCGTTATAAGCTCGGCACAATCGATCGCGCATCGCTAAGCTATAAAATAATTCTTAGATTAAATTTAAAGCGATGAAATCAACTACGCGCGTGCGTTCAATAACATCAGTCCGTTCACCCCGTCCCGGTAGTCTGAGTGAAAACGCCGTTTTCATCTCTTTTCTCTTCAAAATATTTGAAAGCTGAGCCATAAGCTCGGCACAATCGATCGCGCATCGCTAAGCTACCGTATAATCCTTAGATTATATTTAAAACGATGAAATCAACCACGCGCGTGCGTTCAATAACATCAGTCCGTTCATACCGTCCCAATAGTCTGAGCCAAAACGCCGTTTTCATCTCTTTTCTCGGTGAAAATATTTGAAATGTGCGTTATAAGCTCGGCACAATCGATCGCGCATCGCTAAGCTATAAAATAATTCTTAGATTAAATTTAAAGCGATGAAATCAAGGAAGCGCGTGCGTTCAATAACATCAGTCCGATCATCCCGTCCCGGTAGTCTGAGTGAAAACGCCGTTTTCATCTCTTTTCTCTTCAAAATATTTGAAATCTGAGCCATCAGCTCGGCACAATCAATCGCGCATCGCTAAGCTATCGAATAATTCTTAGATTAAATTTAAAGCGATGAAATCAACCACGCGCGTGCGTTCAATAACATCAGTCCGTTCATCCCGTCCCGGTAGTCTGAGTGAAAACGCCGTTTTCATCTCTTTTCTCGTTGAAAATATTTGAAATGTGCGTTATAAGCTCGACACGGTCGATCGCGCATTTCTAGACAGCAAAATAATTCTTAGGTTCAATGTAAAGCGATGAAATCAAGGACGCGCGTGCGTTCAATAATATCAGTCCGTTCATCCCGTCCCGGTAGTCTGAATGAAAACGCCGTTTTCATCTCTTTTCTCTTCAAAATATTTGAAATCTGAGCCATCAGCTCGGCACAATCAATCGCGCATCGCTAAGCTATAAAATAATTCTTAGATTAAATTTAAAGCGATGAAATCAACTACGCGCGAGCGTTCAATAACATCAGTCCGTTCATCCCGTCCCGGTAGTCTGAGTGAAAACGCCGTTTTCATCTCTTTTCTCTTCAAAATATTTGAAAGCTGAGCCATAAGCTCGGCACAATCGATCGCGCATCGCTAAGCTATCGAATAATTCTTAGATTAAATTTAAAACGATGAAATCAACCACGCGCGTGCGTTCAATAACATCAGTCCGTTCATACCGTCCCAATAGTCTGAGCCAAAACGCCGTTTTCATCTCTTTTCTCGTTGAAAATATTTGAAATGTGCGTTATAAGCTCGACACGGTCGACGGCGCATTTCTAGACTGTAAAATAATTCTTAGGTTCAATTTAAAGCGATGAAATCAAGGACGCGCGTGCGTTCAATAACATCAGTCCGATCATCCCGTGCCGGTAGTCTGAGTGAAAACACCGTTTTCATCTCTTTTCTCTTCAAAATATTTGAAACCTGAGCCATAAGCTCGGCACAATCAATCGCGCATCGCTAAGCTATAAAATAATTCTTAGATTAAATTTAAAGCGATGAAATCAACTACGCGCGAGCGTTCAATAACATCAGTCCGTTCATCCCGTCCCGGTAGTCTGAGTGAAAACGCCGTTTTCATCTCTTTTCTCTTCAAAATATTTGAAATCTGAGCCATCAGCTCGGCACAATCAATCGCGCATCGCTAAGCTATCGAATAATTCTTAGATTAAATTTAAAGCGATGAAATCAACCACGCGCGTGCGTTCAATAACATCAGTCCGTTCATCCCGTCCCGGTAGTCTGAGGGAAAACGCCGTTTTCATCTCTTTTCTCGTTGAAAATATATGAAATGTGCGTTATAAGCTCGACACGGTCGATCGCGCATTTCTAGACTGTAAAATAATACTTAGGTTCAATTTAAAGCGATGAAATCAAGGACGCGCATGCGTTCAATAATATCAGTCCGTTCATCCCGTCCCGGTAGTCTGAGCCAAAACGCCGTTTTCATCTCTTTTCTCTTCAAAATATTTGAAACCTGAGCCATAAGCTCGGCACAATCGATCGCGATTCGCTAAGCTATAAAATAATTCTTAGATTAAATTTAAAGCGATGAAATCAACTGCGCGCGAGCGTTCAATAACATCAGTCCGATCATCCCGTGCCGGTAGTCTGAGTGAAAACACCGTTTTCATCTCTTTTCTCTTCAAAATATTTGAAACCTGAGCCATGAGCTCGGCACAATCGATCGCGATTCGCTAAGCTATAAAATAATTCTTAGATTAAATTTAAAGCGATGAAATCAACTACGCGCGTGCGTTCAATAACACCAGTCCGTTCATCCCGTCCCGGTAGTCTGAGTGAAAACGCCGTTTTCATCTCTTTTCTCGTTGAAAATATTTGAAATGTGCGTTATAAGCTCGACACGGTCGATCGCGCATTTCTAGACAGCAAAATAATTCTTAGGTTCAATGTAAAGCGATGAAATCAAGGACGCGCGTGCGTTCAATAATATCAGTCCGTTCATCCCGTCCCGGTAGTCTGAATGAAAACGCCGTTTTCATCTCTTTTCTCTTCAAAATATTTGAAATCTGAGCCATCAGCTCGGCACAATCAATCGCGCATCGCTAAGCTATAAAATAATTCTTAGATTAAATTTAAAGCGATGAAATCAACTACGCGCGAGCGTTCAATAACATCAGTCCGTTCATCCCGTCCCGGTAGTCTGAGTGAAAACGCCGTTTTCATCTCTTTTCTCTTCAAAATATTTGAAATCTGAGCCATCAGCTCGGCACAATCAATCGCGCATCGCTAAGCTATCGAATAATTCTTAGATTAAATTTAAAGCGATGAAATCAACCACGCGCGTGCGTTCAATAACATCAGTCCGTTCATCCCGTCCCGGTAGTCTGAGGGAAAACGCCGTTTTCATCTCTTTTCTCGTTGAAAATATATGAAATGTGCGTTATAAGCTCGACACGGTCGATCGCGCATTTCTAGACTGTAAAATAATTCTTAGGTTCAATTTAAAGCGATGAAATCAAGGACGCGCATGCGTTCAATAATATCAGTCCGTTCATCCCGTCCCGGTAGTCTGAGTGAAAACGCCGTTTTCATCTCTTTTCTCTTCAAAATATTTGAAATCTGAGCCATAAGCTCGGCACAATCGATCGCGCATCGCTAAGCTATAAAATAATTCTTAGATTAAATTTAAAGCGATGAAATCAACTACGCGCGTGCGTTCAATAACATCAGTCCGTTCATCCCGTCCCGGTAGTCTGAGTGAAAACGCCGTTTTCATCTCTTTTCTCTTCAAAATATTTGAAAGCTGAGCCATAAGCTCGGCACAATCGATCGCGCATCGCTAAGCTATCGTATAATTCTTAGATTAAATTTAAAACGATGAAATCAACCACGCGCGTGCGTTCAATAACATCAGTCCGTTCATACCGTCCCAATAGTCTGAGCCAAAACGCCGTTTTCATCTCTTTTCCCGTTGAAAATATTTGAAATGTGCGTTATAAGCTCGACACGGTCGACGGCGCATTTCTAGACTGTAAAATAATTCTTAGGTTCAATTTAAAGCGATGAAATCAAGGACGCGCGTGCGTTCAATAACATCAGTCCGATCATCCCGTGCCGGTAGTCTGAGTGAAAACACCGTTTTCATCTCTTTTCTCTTCAAAATATTTGAAACCTGAGCCATAAGCTCGGCACAATCGATCGCGATTCGCTAAGCTATAAAATAATTCTTAGGTTCAATTTAAAGCGATGAAATCAACTACGCGCGAGCGTTCAATAACATCAGTCCGTTCATCCCGTCCCGGTAGTCTGAGTGAAAACGCCGTTTTCATCTCTTTTCTCTTCAAAATATTTGAAATCTGAGCCATCAGCTCGGCACAATCAATCGCGCATCGCTAAGCTATCGAATAATTCTTAGATTAAATTTAAAGCGATGAAATCAACCACGCGCGTGCGTTCAATACCATCAGTCCGTTCATCCCGTCCCGGTAGTCTGAGGGAAAACGCCGTTTTCATCTCTTTTCTCGTTGAAAATATATGAAATGTGCGTGATAAGTTCGACACGGTCGATCGCGCATTTCTAGACTGTAAAATAATTCTTAGGTTCAATTTAAAGCGATGAAATCAAGGACGCGCATGCGTTCAATAATATCAGTCCGTTCATCCCGTCCCGGTAGTCTGAGTGAAAACGCCGTTTTCATCTCTTTTCTCTTCAAAATATTTGAAATCTGAGCCATAAGCTCGGCACAATCGATCGCGCATCGCTAAGCTATAAAATAATTCTTAGATTAAATTTAAAGCGATGAAATCAACTACGCGCGTGCGTTCAATAACATCAGTCTGTTCATCCCGTCCCGGTAGTCTGAGTGAAAACGCCGTTTTCATCTCTTTTCTCTTCAAAATATTTGAAATCTGAGCCATCAGCTCGGCACAATCAATCGCGCATCGCTAAGCTATCGAATAATTCTTAGATTAAATTTAAAGCGATGAAATCAACCACGCGCGTGCGTTCAATAACATCAGTCCGTTCATCCCGTCCCGGTAGTCTGAGGGAATACGCCGTTTTCATCTCTTTTCTCGTTGAAAATATATGAAATGTGCGTTATAAGCTCGGCACAATCGATCGCGCATCGCTAAGCTATAAAATAATTCTTAGATTAAATTTAAAGCGATGAAATCAACTACGCGCGTGCGTTCAATAACATCAGTCCGTTCACCCCGTCCCGGTAGTCTGAGTGAAAACGCCGTTTTCATCTCTTTTCTCTTCAAAATATTTGAAAGCTGAGCCATAAGCTCGGCACAATCGATCGCGCATCGCTAAGCTACCGTATAATCCTTAGATTAAATTTAAAACGATGAAATCAACCACGCGCGTGCGTTCAATAACATCAGTCCGTTCATACCGTCCCAATAGTCTGAGCCAAAACGCCGTTTTCATCTCTTTTCTCTTCAAAATATTTGAAATCTGAGCCATAAGCTCGGCACAATCGATCGCGCATCGCTAAGCTATAAAATAATTCTTAGATTAAATTTAAAGCGATGAAATCAACTACGCGCGTGCGTTCAATAACATCAGTCCGTTCATCCCGTCCCGGTAGTCTGAGTGAAAACGCCGTTTTCATCTCTTTTCTCTTCAAAATATTTGAAAGCTGAGCCATAAGCTCGGCACAATCGATCGCGCATCGCTAAGCTATCGTATAATTCTTAGATTAAATTTAAAACGATGAAATCAACCACGCGCGTGCGTTCAATAACATCAGTCCGTTCATACCGTCCCAATAGTCTGAGCCAAAACGCCGTTTTCATCTCTTTTCCCGTTGAAAATATTTGAAATGTGCGTTATAAGCTCGACACGGTCGACGGCGCATTTCTAGACTGTAAAATAATTCTTAGGTTCAATTTAAAGCGATGAAATCAAGGACGCGCGTGCGTTCAATAACATCAGTCCGATCATCCCGTGCCGGTAGTCTGAGTGAAAACACCGTTTTCATCTCTTTTCTCTTCAAAATATTTGAAACCTGAGCCATAAGCTCGGCACAATCGATCGCGATTCGCTAAGCTATAAAATAATTCTTAGGTTCAATTTAAAGCGATGAAATCAAGGACGCGCGTGCGTTCAATAACATCAGTCCGATCATCCCGTCCCGGTAGTCTGAATGAAAACGCCGTTTTCATCTCTTTTCTCTTCAAAATATTTGAAATCTGAGCCATAAGCTCGGCACAATCGATCGCGCATCGCTAAGCTATAAAATAATTCTTAGATTAAATTTAAAGCGATGAAATCAACTACGCGCGTGCGTTCAATAACATCAGTCCGTTCATCCCGTCCCGGTAGTCTGAGTGAAAACGCCGTTTTCATCTCTTTTCTCTTCAAAATATTTGAAAGCTGAGCCATAAGCTCGGCACAATCGATCGCGCATCGCTAAGCTATCCTATAATTCTTAGATTAAATTTAAAACGATGAAATCAACCACGCGCGTGCGTTCAATAACATCAGTCCGTTCATACCGTCCCAATAGTCTGAGCCAAAACGCCGTTTTCATCTCTTTTCTCGTTGAAAATATATGAAATGTGCGTTATAAGCTCGGCACAATCGATCGCGCATCGCTAAGCTATAAAATAATTCTTAGATTAAATTTAAAGCGATGAAATCAACTACGCGCGTGCGTTCAATAACATCAGTCCGTTCACCCCGTCCCGGTAGTCTGAGTGAAAACGCCGTTTTCATCTCTTTTCTCTTCAAAATATTTGAAAGCTGAGCCATAAGCTCGGCACAATCGATCGCGCATCGCTAAGCTACCGTATAATCCTTAGATTATATTTAAAACGATGAAATCAACCACGCGCGTGCGTTCAATAACATCAGTCCGTTCATACCGTCCCAATAGTCTGAGCCAAAACGCCGTTTTCATCTCTTTTCTCGGTGAAAATATTTGAAATGTGCGTTATAAGCTCGGCACAATCGATCGCGCATCGCTAAGCTATAAAATAATTCTTAGATTAAATTTAAAGCGATGAAATCAAGGAAGCGCGTGCGTTCAATAACATCAGTCCGATCATCCCGTCCCGGTAGTCTGAGTGAAAACGCCGTTTTCATCTCTTTTCTCTTCAAAATATTTGAAATCTGAGCCATCAGCTCGGCACAATCAATCGCGCATCGCTAAGCTATCGAATAATTCTTAGATTAAATTTAAAGCGATGAAATCAACCACGCGCGTGCGTTCAATAACATCAGTCCGTTCATCCCGTCCCGGTAGTCTGAGTGAAAACGCCGTTTTCATCTCTTTTCTCGTTGAAAATATTTGAAATGTGCGTTATAAGCTCGACACGGTCGATCGCGCATTTCTAGACAGCAAAATAATTCTTAGGTTCAATGTAAAGCGATGAAATCAAGGACGCGCGTGCGTTCAATAATATCAGTCCGTTCATCCCGTCCCGGTAGTCTGAATGAAAACGCCGTTTTCATCTCTTTTCTCTTCAAAATATTTGAAATCTGAGCCATCAGCTCGGCACAATCAATCGCGCATCGCTAAGCTATAAAATAATTCTTAGATTAAATTTAAAGCGATGAAATCAACTACGCGCGAGCGTTCAATAACATCAGTCCGTTCATCCCGTCCCGGTAGTCTGAGTGAAAACGCCGTTTTCATCTCTTTTCTCTTCAAAATATTTGAAAGCTGAGCCATAAGCTCGGCACAATCGATCGCGCATCGCTAAGCTATCGAATAATTCTTAGATTAAATTTAAAACGATGAAATCAACCACGCGCGTGCGTTCAATAACATCAGTCCGTTCATACCGTCCCAATAGTCTGAGCCAAAACGCCGTTTTCATCTCTTTTCTCGTTGAAAATATTTGAAATGTGCGTTATAAGCTCGACACGGTCGACGGCGCATTTCTAGACTGTAAAATAATTCTTAGGTTCAATTTAAAGCGATGAAATCAAGGACGCGCGTGCGTTCAATAACATCAGTCCGATCATCCCGTGCCGGTAGTCTGAGTGAAAACACCGTTTTCATCTCTTTTCTCTTCAAAATATTTGAAACCTGAGCCATAAGCTCGGCACAATCAATCGCGCATCGCTAAGCTATAAAATAATTCTTAGATTAAATTTAAAGCGATGAAATCAACTACGCGCGAGCGTTCAATAACATCAGTCCGTTCATCCCGTCCCGGTAGTCTGAGTGAAAACGCCGTTTTCATCTCTTTTCTCTTCAAAATATTTGAAATCTGAGCCATCAGCTCGGCACAATCAATCGCGCATCGCTAAGCTATCGAATAATTCTTAGATTAAATTTAAAGCGATGAAATCAACCACGCGCGTGCGTTCAATAACATCAGTCCGTTCATCCCGTCCCGGTAGTCTGAGGGAAAACGCCGTTTTCATCTCTTTTCTCGTTGAAAATATATGAAATGTGCGTTATAAGCTCGACACGGTCGATCGCGCATTTCTAGACTGTAAAATAATACTTAGGTTCAATTTAAAGCGATGAAATCAAGGACGCGCATGCGTTCAATAATATCAGTCCGTTCATCCCGTCCCGGTAGTCTGAGCCAAAACGCCGTTTTCATCTCTTTTCTCTTCAAAATATTTGAAACCTGAGCCATAAGCTCGGCACAATCGATCGCGATTCGCTAAGCTATAAAATAATTCTTAGATTAAATTTAAAGCGATGAAATCAACTGCGCGCGAGCGTTCAATAACATCAGTCCGATCATCCCGTGCCGGTAGTCTGAGTGAAAACACCGTTTTCATCTCTTTTCTCTTCAAAATATTTGAAACCTGAGCCATGAGCTCGGCACAATCGATCGCGATTCGCTAAGCTATAAAATAATTCTTAGATTAAATTTAAAGCGATGAAATCAACTACGCGCGTGCGTTCAATAACACCAGTCCGTTCATCCCGTCCCGGTAGTCTGAGTGAAAACGCCGTTTTCATCTCTTTTCTCGTTGAAAATATTTGAAATGTGCGTTATAAGCTCGACACGGTCGATCGCGCATTTCTAGACAGCAAAATAATTCTTAGGTTCAATGTAAAGCGATGAAATCAAGGACGCGCGTGCGTTCAATAATATCAGTCCGTTCATCCCGTCCCGGTAGTCTGAATGAAAACGCCGTTTTCATCTCTTTTCTCTTCAAAATATTTGAAATCTGAGCCATCAGCTCGGCACAATCAATCGCGCATCGCTAAGCTATAAAATAATTCTTAGATTAAATTTAAAGCGATGAAATCAACTACGCGCGAGCGTTCAATAACATCAGTCCGTTCATCCCGTCCCGGTAGTCTGAGTGAAAACGCCGTTTTCATCTCTTTTCTCTTCAAAATATTTGAAATCTGAGCCATCAGCTCGGCACAATCAATCGCGCATCGCTAAGCTATCGAATAATTCTTAGATTAAATTTAAAGCGATGAAATCAACCACGCGCGTGCGTTCAATAACATCAGTCCGTTCATCCCGTCCCGGTAGTCTGAGGGAAAACGCCGTTTTCATCTCTTTTCTCGTTGAAAATATATGAAATGTGCGTTATAAGCTCGACACGGTCGATCGCGCATTTCTAGACTGTAAAATAATTCTTAGGTTCAATTTAAAGCGATGAAATCAAGGACGCGCATGCGTTCAATAATATCAGTCCGTTCATCCCGTCCCGGTAGTCTGAGTGAAAACGCCGTTTTCATCTCTTTTCTCTTCAAAATATTTGAAATCTGAGCCATAAGCTCGGCACAATCGATCGCGCATCGCTAAGCTATAAAATAATTCTTAGATTAAATTTAAAGCGATGAAATCAACTACGCGCGTGCGTTCAATAACATCAGTCCGTTCATCCCGTCCCGGTAGTCTGAGTGAAAACGCCGTTTTCATCTCTTTTCTCTTCAAAATATTTGAAAGCTGAGCCATAAGCTCGGCACAATCGATCGCGCATCGCTAAGCTATCGTATAATTCTTAGATTAAATTTAAAACGATGAAATCAACCACGCGCGTGCGTTCAATAACATCAGTCCGTTCATACCGTCCCAATAGTCTGAGCCAAAACGCCGTTTTCATCTCTTTTCCCGTTGAAAATATTTGAAATGTGCGTTATAAGCTCGACACGGTCGACGGCGCATTTCTAGACTGTAAAATAATTCTTAGGTTCAATTTAAAGCGATGAAATCAAGGACGCGCGTGCGTTCAATAACATCAGTCCGATCATCCCGTGCCGGTAGTCTGAGTGAAAACACCGTTTTCATCTCTTTTCTCTTCAAAATATTTGAAACCTGAGCCATAAGCTCGGCACAATCGATCGCGATTCGCTAAGCTATAAAATAATTCTTAGGTTCAATTTAAAGCGATGAAATCAAGGACGCGCGTGCGTTCAATAACATCAGTCCGATCATCCCGTCCCGGTAGTCTGAATGAAAACGCCGTTTTCATCTCTTTTCTCTTCAAAATATTTGAAATCTGAGCCATCAGCTCGGCACAATCAATCGCGCATCGCTAAGCTATAAAATAATTCTTAGATTAAATTAAAAGCGATGAAATCAACTACGCGCGAGCGTTCAATAACATCAGTCCGTTCATCCCGTCCCGGTAGTCTGAGTGAAAACGCCGTTTTCATCTCTTTTCTCTTCAAAATATTTGAAAGCTGAGCCATAAGCTCGGCACAATCGATCGCGCATCGCTAAGCTATCGAATAATTCTTAGATTAAATTTAAAACGATGAAATCAACCACGCGCGTGCGTTCAATAACATCAGTCCGTTCATACCGTCCCAATAGTCTGAGCCAAAACGCCGTTTTCATCTCTTTTCTCGTTGAAAATATTTGAAATGTGCGTTATAAGCTCGACACGGTCGACGGCGCATTTCTAGACTGTAAAATAATTCTTAGGTTCAATTTAAAGCGATGAAATCAAGGACGCGCGTGCGTTCAATAACATCAGTCCGTTCATCCCGTCCCGGTAGTCTGGGGGAAAACGCCGGTTTCATCTCTTTTCTCTTCAAAATATTTGAAATCCGAGCCATCAGCTCGGCACAATCAATCGCGCATCGCTAAGCTATAAAATAATTCTTAGATTAAATTTAAAGCGATGAAATCAACCACGCGCGTGCGTTCAATAACATCAGTCCGTTCATCCCGCCACGGTAGTCTGAGGGAAAACGCCGTTTTCATCTCTTTTCTCGTTGAAAATATTTGAAATGTGCGTTATAAGCTCGACACGGTCGACGGCGCATTTCTAGACTGTAAAATAATTCTTAGGTTCAATTTAAAGCGATGAAATCAAGGACGCGCGTGCGTTCAATAACATCAGTCCGTTCATCCCGTCCCGGTAGTCTGGGGGAAAACGCCGGTTTCATCTCTTTTCTCTTCAAAATATTTGAAATCCGAGCCATCAGCTCGGCACAATCAATCGCGCATCGCTAAGCTATAAAATAATTCTTAGATTAAATTTAAAGCGATGAAATCAACTACGCGCGAGCGTTCAATAACATCAGTCCGTTCATCCCGTCCCGGTAGTCTGAGTGAAAACGCCGTTTTCATCTCTTTTCTCTTCAAAATATTTGAAATCTGAGCCATCAGCTCGGCACAATCAATCGCGCATCGCTAAGCTATCGAATAATTCTTAGATTAAATTTAAAGCGATGAAATCAACCACGCGCGTGCGTTCAATAACATCAGTCCGTTCATCCCGTCCCGGTAGTCTGAGGGAAAACGCCGTTTTCATCTCTTTTCTCGTTGAAAATATATGAAATGTGCGTTATAAGCTCGACACGGTCGATCGCGCATTTCTAGACAGCAAAATAATTCTTAGGTTCAATGTAAAGCGATGAAATCAAGGACGCGCGTGCGTTCAATAATATCAGTCCGTTCATCCCGTCCCGGTAGTCTGAATGAAAACGCCGTTTTCATCTCTTTTCTCTTCAAAATATTTGAAATCTGAGCCATCACCTCGGCACAATCAATCGCGCATCGCTAAGCTATAAAATAATTCTTAGATTAAATTTAAAGCGATGAAATCAACTACGCGCGAGCGTTCAATAACATCAGTCCGTTCATCCCGTCCCGGTAGTCTGAGTGAAAACGCCGTTTTCATCTCTTTTCTCTTCAAAATATTTAAAATCTGAGCCATCAGCTCGGCACAATCAATCGCGCATCGCTAAGCTATCGAATAATTCTTAGATTAAATTTAAAGCGATGAAATCAACCACGCGCGTGCGTTCAATAACATCAGTCCGTTCATCCCGTCCCGGTAGTCTGAGGGAAAACGCCGTTTTCATCTCTTTTCTCGTTGAAAATATATGAAATGTGCGTTATAAGCTCGACACGGTCGATCGCGCATTTCTAGACTGTAAAATAATACTTAGGTTCAATTTAAAGCGATGAAATCAAGGACGCGCATGCGTTCAATAATATCAGTCCGTTCATCCCGTCCCGGTAGTCTGAGCCAAAACGCCGTTTTCATCTCTTTTCTCTTCAAAATATTTGAAACCTGAGCCATAAGCTCGGCACAATCGATCGCGATTCGCTAAGCTATAAAATAATTCTTAGATTAAATTTAAAGCGATGAAATCAACTGCGCGCGAGCGTTCAATAACATCAGTCCGATCATCCCGTGCCGGTAGTCTGAGTGAAAACACCGTTTTCATCTCTTTTCTCTTCAAAATATTTGAAACCTGAGCCATGAGCTCGGCACAATCGATCGCGATTCGCTAAGCTATAAAATAATTCTTAGATTAAATTTAAAGCGATGAAATCAACTACGCGCGTGCGTTCAATAACACCAGTCCGTTCATCCCGTCCCGGTAGTCTGAGTGAAAACGCCGTTTTCATCTCTTTTCTCGTTGAAAATATTTGAAATGTGCGTTATAAGCTCGACACGGTCGATCGCGCATTTCTAGACAGCAAAATAATTCTTAGGTTCAATGTAAAGCGATGAAATCAAGGACGCGCGTGCGTTCAATAATATCAGTCCGTTCATCCCGTCCCGGTAGTCTGAATGAAAACGCCGTTTTCATCTCTTTTCTCTTCAAAATATTTGAAATCTGAGCCATCAGCTCGGCACAATCAATCGCGCATCGCTAAGCTATAAAATAATTCTTAGATTAAATTTAAAGCGATGAAATCAACTACGCGCGAGCGTTCAATAACATCAGTCCGTTCATCCCGTCCCGGTAGTCTGAGTGAAAACGCCGTTTTCATCTCTTTTCTCTTCAAAATATTTGAAATCTGAGCCATCAGCTCGGCACAATCAATCGCGCATCGCTAAGCTATCGAATAATTCTTAGATTAAATTTAAAGCGATGAAATCAACCACGCGCGTGCGTTCAATAACATCAGTCCGTTCATCCCGTCCCAATAGTCTGAGGGAAAACGCCGTTTTCATCTCTTTTCTCGTTGAAAATATATGAAATGTGCGTTATAAGCTCGACACGGTCGATCGCGCATTTCTAGACTGTAAAATAATTCTTAGGTTCAATTTAAAGCGATGAAATCAAGGACGCGCATGCGTTCAATAATATCAGTCCGTTCATCCCGTCCCGGTAGTCTGAGTGAAAACGCCGTTTTCATCTCTTTTCTCTTCAAAATATTTGAAATCTGAGCCATAAGCTCGGCACAATCGATCGCGCATCGCTAAGCTATAAAATAATTCTTAGATTAAATTTAAAGCGATGAAATCAACTACGCGCGTGCGTTCAATAACATCAGTCCGTTCATCCCGTCCCGGTAGTCTGAGTGAAAACGCCGTTTTCATCTCTTTTCTCTTCAAAATATTTGAAAGCTGAGCCATAAGCTCGGCACAATCGATCGCGCATCGCTAAGCTATCGTATAATTCTTAGATTAAATTTAAAACGATGAAATCAACCACGCGCGTGCGTTCAATAACATCAGTCCGTTCATACCGTCCCAATAGTCTGAGCCAAAACGCCGTTTTCATCTCTTTTCCCGTTGAAAATATTTGAAATGTGCGTTATAAGCTCGACACGGTCGACGGCGCATTTCTAGACTGTAAAATAATTCTTAGGTTCAATTTAAAGCGATGAAATCAAGGACGCGCGTGCGTTCAATAACATCAGTCCGATCATCCCGTGCCGGTAGTCTGAGTGAAAACACCGTTTTCATCTCTTTTCTCTTCAAAATATTTGAAACCTGAGCCATAAGCTCGGCACAATCGATCGCGATTCGCTAAGCTATAAAATAATTCTTAGGTTCAATTTAAAGCGATGAAATCAAGGACGCGCGTGCGTTCAATAACATCAGTCCGATCATCCCGTCCCGGTAGTCTGAATGAAAACGCCGTTTTCATCTCTTTTCTCTTCAAAATATTTGAAATCTGAGCCATCAGCTCGGCACAATCAATCGCGCATCGCTAAGCTATAAAATAATTCTTAGATTAAATTTAAAGCGATGAAATCAACTACGCGCGAGCGTTCAATAACATCAGTCCGTTCATCCCGTCCCGGTAGTCTGAGTGAAAACGCCGTTTTCATCTCTTTTCTCTTCAAAATATTTGAAAGCTGAGCCATAAGCTCGGCACAATCGATCGCGCATCGCTAAGCTATCGAATAATTCTTAGATTAAATTTAAAACGATGAAATCAACCACGCGCGTGCGTTCAATAACATCAGTCCGTTCATACCGTCCCAATAGTCTGAGCCAAAACGCCGTTTTCATCTCTTTTCTCGTTGAAAATATTTGAAATGTGCGTTATAAGCTCGACACGGTCGACGGCGCATTTCTAGACTGTAAAATAATTCTTAGGTTCAATTTAAAGCGATGAAATCAAGGACGCGCGTGCGTTCAATAACATCAGTCCGTTCATCCCGTCCCGGTAGTCTGGGGGAAAACGCCGGTTTCATCTCTTTTCTCTTCAAAATATTTGAAATCCGAGCCATCAGCTCGGCACAATCAATCGCGCATCGCTAAGCTATAAAATAATTCTTAGATTAAATTTAAAGCGATGAAATCAACCACGCGCGTGCGTTCAATAACATCAGTCCGTTCATCCCGCCCCGGTAGTCTGAGGGAAAACGCCGTTTTCATCTCTTTTCTCGTTGAAAATATTTGAAATGTGCGTTATAAGCTCGATACGGTCGATCGCGCATTTCTAGACTGTAAAATAATTCTTAGGTTCAATTTAAAGCGATGAAATCAAGGACGCGCGTGCGTTCAATAATATCAGTCCGTTCATCCCGTCCCGGTAGTCTGAGCCAAAACGCCGTTTTCATCTCTTTTCCCGTTGAAAATATTTGAAATGTGCGTTATAAGCTCGACACGGTCGACGGCGCATTTCTAGACTGTAAAATAATTCTTAGGTTCAATTTAAAGCGATGAAATCAAGGACGCGCGTGCGTTCAATAACATCAGTCCGATCATCCCGTGCCGGTAGTCTGAGTGAAAACACCGTTTTCATCTCTTTTCTCTTCAAAATATTTGAAACCTGAGCCATAAGCTCGGCACAATCGATCGCGATTCGCTAAGCTATAAAATAATTCTTAGATTAAATTTAAAGCGATGAAATCAACTACGTGCGTGCGTTCAATAACATCAGTCCGTTCATCCCGTCCCGGTAGTCTGAGTGAAAACGCCGTTTTCATCTCTTTTCTCGTTGAAAATATTTGAAATGTGCGTTATAAGCTCGACACGGTCGATCGCGCATTTCTAGACAGCAAAATAATTCTTAGGTTCAATGTAAAGCGATGAAATCAAGGACGCGCGTGCGTTCAATAATATCAGTCCGTTCATCCCGTCCCGGTAGTCTGAATGAAAACGCCGTTTTCATCTCTTTTCTCTTCAAAATATTTGAAATCTGAGCCATCAGCTTGGCACAATCAATCGCGCATCGCTAAGCTATCGAATAATTCTTAGATTAAATTTAAAGCGATGAAATCAACCACGCGCGTGCGTTCAATAACATCAGTCCGTTCATCCCGTCCCGGTAGTCTGAGGGAAAATGCCGTTTTCATCTCTTTTCTCGTTGAAAATATATGAAATGTGCGTTATAAGCTCGACACGGTCGATCGCGCATTTCTAGACTGTAAAATAATTCTTAGGTTCAATTTAAAGCGATGAAATCAAGGACGCGCATGCGTTCAATAATATCAGTCCGTTCATCCCGTCCCGGTAGTCTGAGTGAAAACGCCGTTTTCATCTCTTTTCTCTTCAAAATATTTGAAATCTGAGCCATAAGGTCGGCACAATCGATCGCGCATCGCTAAGCTATAAAATAATTCTTAGATTAAATTTAAAGCGATGAAATCAACTACGCGCGAGCGTTCAATAACATCAGTCCGTTCATCCCGTCCCGGTAGTCTGAGTGAAAACGCCGTTTTCATCTCTTTTCTCTTCAAAATATTTGAAATCTGAGCCATCAGCTCGGCACAATCAATCGCGCATCGCTAAGCTATCGAATAATTCTTAGATTAAATTTAAAGCGATGAAATCAACCACGCGCGTGCGTTCAATAACATCAGTCCGTTCATCCCGTCCCGGTAGTCTGAGGGAAAATGCCGTTTTCATCTCTTTTCTCGTTGAAAATATATGAAATGTGCGTTATAAGCTCGACACGGTCGATCGCGCATTTCTAGACTGTAAAATAATTCTTAGGTTCAATTTAAAGCGATGAAATCAAGGACGCGCATGCGTTCAATAACATCAGTCCGATCATCCCGTGCCGGTAGTCTGAGTGAAAACGCCGTTTTCATCTCTTTTCTCTTCAAAATATTTGAAATCTGAGCCATAAGCTCGGCACAATCGATCGCGCATCGCTAAGCTATAAAAGAATTCTTAGATTAAATTTAAAGCGATGAAATCAACTACGCGCGTGCGTTCAATAACATCAGTCCGTTCATCCCGTCCCGGTAGTCTGAGTGAAAACGCCGTTTTCATCTCTTTTCTCTTCAAAATATTTGAAAGCTGAGCCATAAGCTCGGCACAATCGATCGCGCATCGCTAAGCTACCGTATAATCCTTAGATTAAATTTAAAACGATGAAATCAACCACGCGCGTGCGTTCAATAACATCAGTCCGTTCATACCGTCCCAATAGTCTGAGCCAAAACGCCGTTTTCATCTCTTTTCTCGGTGAAAATATTTGAAATGTGCGTTATAAGCTCGACACGGTCGACGGCGCATTTCTAGACTGTAAAATAATTCTTAGGTTCAATTTAAAGCGATGAAATCAAGGCCGCGCGTGCGTTCAATAACATCAGTCCGATCATCCCGTGCCGGTAGTCTGAGTGAAAACGCCGTTTTCATCTCTTTTCTCTTCAAAATATTTGAAATCTGAGCCATCAGCTCGGCACAATCAATCGCGCATCGCTAAGCTATAAAATAATTCTTAGATTAAATTTAAAGCGATGAAATCAACTACGCGCGAGCGTTCAATAACATCAGTCCGTTCATCCCGTCCCGGTAGTCTGAGTGAAAACGCCGTTTTCATCTCTTTTCTCTTCAAAATATTTGAAATCTGAGCCATCAGCTCGGCACAATCAATCGCGCATCGCTAAGCTATCGAATAATTCTTAGATTAAATTTAAAGCGATGAAATCAACCACGCGCGTGCGTTCAATAACATCAGTCCGTTCATCCCGTCCCGGTAGTCTGAGGGAAAACGCCGTTTTCATCTCTTTTCTCGTTGAAAATATATGAAATGTGCGTTATAAGCTCGACACGGTCGATCGCGCATTTGTAGACTGTAAAATAATTCATAGGTTCAATTTAAAGCGATGAAATCAAGGACGCGCATGCGTTCAATAATATCAGTCCGTTCATCCCGTCCCGGTAGTCTGAGTGAAAACGCCGTTTTCATCTCTTTTCTCTTCAAAATATTTGAAATCTGAGCCATAAGCTCGGCACAATCGATCGCGCATCGCTAAGCTATAAAATAATTCTTAGATTAAATTTAAAGCGATGAAATCAACTACGCGCGTGCGTTCAATAACATCAGTCCGTTCATCCCGTCCCGGTAGTCTGAGTGAAAACGCCGTTTTCATCGCTTTTCTCTTCAAAATATTTGAAATCTGAGCCATCAGCTCGGCACAATCAATCGCGCATCGCTAAGCTATCGAATAATTCTTAGATTAAATTTAAAGCGATGAAATCAACCACGCGCGTGCGTTCAATAACATCAGTCCGTTCATCCCGTCCCGGTAGTCTGAGGGAAAACGCCGTTTTCATCTCTTTTCTCGTTGAAAATATATGAAATGTGCGTTATAAGCTCGACACGGTCGATCGCGCATTTCTAGACTGTAAAATAATTCTTAGGTTCAATTTAAAGCGATGAAATCAAGGACGCGCATGCGTTCAATAACATCAGTCCGTTCATCCCGTCCCGGTAGTCTGAGTGAAAACGCCGTTTTCATCTCTTTTCTCTTCAAAATATTTGAAAGCTGAGCCATAAGCTCGGCACAATCGATCGCGCATCGCTAAGCTATCGAATAATTCTTAGATTAAATTTAAAACGATGAAATCAACCACGCGCGTGCGTTCAATAACATCAGTCCGTTCATACCGTCCCAATAGTCTGAGCCAAAACGCCGTTTTCATCTCTTTTCTCGTTGAAAATATTTGAAATGTGCGTTATAAGCTCGACACGGTCGACGGCGCATTTCTAGACTGTAAAATAATTCTTAGGTTCAATTTAAAGCGATGAAATCAAGGACGCGCGTGCGTTCAATAACATCAGTCCGTTCATCCCGTCCCGGTAGTCTGGGGGAAAACGCCGGTTTCATCTCTTTTCTCTTCAAAATATTTGAAATCCGAGCCATCAGCTCGGCACAATCAATCGCGCATCGCTAAGCTATAAAATAATTCTTAGATTAAATTTAAAGCGATGAAATCAACCACGCGCGTGCGTTCAATAACATCAGTCCGTTCATGCCGCCCCGGTAGTCTGAGGGAAAACGCCGTTTTCATCTCTTTTCTCGTTGAAAATATTTGAAATGTGCGTTATAAGCTCGATACGGTCGATCGCGCATTTCTAGACTGTAAAATAATTCTTAGGTTCAATTTAAAGCGATGAAATCAAGGACGCGCGTGCGTTCAATAATATCAGTCCGTTCATCCCGTCCCGGTAGTCTGAGGGAAAACGCCGTTTTCATCACTTTTCTCGTTGAAAATATATGAAATGTGCGTTATAAGCTCGACACGGTCGATCGCGCATTTCTAGACTGTAAAATAATTCTTAGGTTCAATTTAAAGCGATGAAATCAAGGACGCGCATGCTTTCAATAATATCAGTCCGTTCATCCCGTCCCGGTAGTCTGAGTGAAAACGCCGTTTTCATCTCTTTTCTCTTCAAAATATTTGAAATCTGAGCCATAAGCTCGGCACAATCGATCGCGCATCGCTAAGCTATAAAATAATTCTTAGATTAAATTTAAAGCGATGAAATCAACTACGCGCGTGCGTTCAATAACATCAGTCCGTTCATCCCGTCCCGGTAGTCTGAGTGAAAACGCCGTTTTCATCTTTTATCTCTTCAAAATATTTGAAAGCTGAGCCATAAGCTCGGCACAATCGATCGCGCATCGCTAAGCTATCGAATAATTCTTAGATTAAATTTAAAACGATGAAATCAACCACGCGCGTGCGTTCAATAACATCAGTCCGTTCATACCGTCCCAATAGTCTGAGCCAAAACGCCGTTTTCATCTCTTTTCTCGTTGAAAATATTTGAAATGTGCGTTATAAGCTCGACACGGTCGATCGCCGAATTCTAGACTGTAAAATAATTCTTAGGTTCAATTTAAAGCGATTAAATCAAGGACGCGCGTGCGTTTAATAACATCAGTCCGTTCATACCGTCCCGATAGTCTGAGCCAAAACGTCGTTTTCATTTCTTTTTTTTTTTTAAATGTTAAAAATCTGTGCCATAAACTTGACACGGTCGATCGCGATTCGCTAGGCTATAAAATAATTCTTAGATTAAATTTAAAGCGATGAAATCAACTACGCGCGTGCGTTCAATAACATCAGTCCGTTCATCCCGTCCCGGTAGTCTGAGTGAAAACGCCGTTTTCATCTCTTTTCTCTTCAAAATATTTGAAACCTGAGTCATGAGCTCGGCACAATCGATCGCGATTCGCTAAGCTATAAAATAATTCTTAGATTAAATTTAAAGCGATGAAATCAACCACGCACGTGCGTTCAATAACATCAGTCCGTTCATCCCGCCCCGGTAGTCTGAGGGAAAACGCCGTTTTCATCTCTTTTCTCTTCAAAATATTTGAAAGCTGAGCCATAAGCTCGGCACAATCGATCGCGCATCGCTAAGCTATCGTATAATTCTTAGATTAAATTTAAAACGATGAAATCAACCACGCACGTGCGTTCAATAACATCAGTCCGTTCAT